>JAODUD010000033.1:4229463-4246695 GCA_026784285.1 Stomatorhinus walkeri
AAGAAATTAGGATTGGGGTTATGCCCATACAAATGAATGGAGAATACCCACAAGGATTCAGATATCTAATCTGTGTGCCCTTCCTCTTCACCCCCCCGGCTGCAATCCACATCTCTCATCACTGCTTAGCGTGTTAAGAAACTTGGGTCTCATGTTACAGCCGCTTCGCTGTTAAAAGACGTCTTCCATTCCTTACTCCCTTTGTCTCCCCCTGAATCTGCCCCGGGACAAATTCTACCTTTTAGATCAAACAAACAGCACGCCACCACCCTCCCCCCCTCGAGCAGAGAGAAAAAGAGACAGGGGAGAGGGACAGGATCCGCTGTGGACCGTAGCACTGCACTCAAAGGTATCTTCTCTACTCAAAAAGAGCTTGGCAAGTGCAGGCAGCAGATCTCTGCTTGACCAGTTCAGGGCTTCTTGTAGAGAGGGCACGATCCGCAGAGACAGACCGGCCATTTCCCACTTTAACCTATGCACTGGGGACGCTGAAAAGTCCTAAGTATTAAGAGTGTCAATAGAAGCTGCGTGAAGACACACTTGAGACACTCGCAAAGATGGACACACTGCAGACAGCTACTTAATAAGACTCGATGACACGGATGCTTTCACACACCCCTCCCTGGGCCGTGCGGTTTCACCGGTCTGACAACTTAACACACCCCCCACTTTGACAGTGTTCCAGATAAGCGTTGTTTAGAATTACTCTCAGTGGGAAAGAATCATCCAAATTTACCTAAGCAATGGTGGCACTACACTAACATTAGGGTCTTATCTGTAAAACACAACACTGTGGTGCCTTTTCCAAAGTTTTTTTAATCTGTAACGTTTCTTTAATCTGTAACTCTCCAGCCCCTATTCAGCCTTGCACTAAATAGAAGGAGTTACTCAATAGCATTAACACCACATAGCTTGTCAACACAATAACACGCCGTCATTATTAACTCAGTGACTCTGAGGAATGTTAACAAAATAAGAGCAGAAGTCTGCAAGATAATGGCTTGGTCTTGGGAGATTCCACTGTTTATTTTTCACCGCATGCCTTTAGTATGCCTAAAGTATGCCTATAGTAAAGCCTCATTAAAGCATCAGACCATGCCTACTTTCAGAAGCCACTACTCAAGAAGCTATGTGCTGAGACACAGACTCGTCCGGTTAACTCCCACAAATACAGCACTTACTATAGACCACCAAAGTGCTTCTCAAAAAACAAGAAAGCGAATGCTTTAGGAAACTCACTGATGAGAAGATATTTTAGAAACCGACATCTATTTTAAAAATGCATCAGTTTTGCTACCACTTAGAGGACAAATGCAGAACTGAAAATCTGCGGGTCAGACGGTGTAATAATACTGCTTCCAAACCTCTGCTCCTTCACCTCCTCCCTTCTCTCCTAAGAACTTCCAGCTCTTTTGTCTCTCCTTTTCCTAATTGCACCACCTGCCTTTTCATTCTCCCCATGGCTCCCCAGAGGGACAAAAAGCAGTCAGTCACCAGCTCCCGATCTTGTAATAGCTCGGATCTCACCAGCCAAGATTTTTATTTTCATTAATTCCTCTTCAGAAGTCACAGTACTTTCCAGGAGCCTACATTTCAAAACACAATGCAGGAGAATTTCCCTCACACTGTTATGGGCAATGCACCCTGGAATTAAAAAAAAGCTAGAAACACTGAACTGTATCAGTTAAAAAAAAAAAACTGCTTGTCATTCATATTCACTGGGTATGAATAATAACTATTGTGTCAAGTTAAAATCAGACATATTTGCCCTTTCAAAATTGTGCTAGATATAATATAATGTGCCAAAGTTATTGTTTTAAAATGGATGAATTATCTGTTAAACAGAAAAAAAATGAAAAAAAAATAAGTTAATGGATATTGCAAAAATACCATAACTTGAAATAATGCTAGGCTCCCCAGCACTGCAAATCAACGCGCCTTTTCCTTGACCCCGTTCCACTTTACCTTCTTAAGATGTTGTTTGCTTGGTCCGCAAGGCTCAGGTGGGTTTAAATTTATAGCTTTTCGGCTATAAAATCTGAAACCTGAGCAGCATCCATTTGCCTGCAGACTGACTTTCCCTGTGATCTTCCCATGTGTGTTTCTGCTAGCGTAAAGAGTATACTGAGCGCGGACACAGATCAAAAACTACAAACCACAAAACAAATCCTGAAAACGCATCACAGCACAAATGCAGAGAGCCACTTGCCGAGCATGTACAAAGATGTCTGGCATGCAAGACTCACACTGAGTTGTTTCTGTCCAAATATTACATACTGGTCATCACAATCAGTTTGTTTTTGATACCTTAAATCTTATCACCATTACCTTTTATCGGGATTACTATTTTTTTGGAGCCGTTCTCTAGCAAAAAGCATGTAATGTAAAAGGCCACCAAATTACACACTGCCTGCGACAGATTTTATTATGAACAGTCTCTGGGGAGGGACGAGGCCCAAGGAAATCCAACTTATTTGGGGCCCCAGCTAAGGGTAACAAACCATGTAATGGGAATCACTGTGCCCGCTATTGCTTGGTCACCGCAATACAGACGCAGCTATAATTAAGAATAATAACTCATTGGCCGGTGACAGTCTGCAGTGTGACCTTTCTGGACTTTCTTGCCTAGGTAGTGCCAAACGGTAGCATGGCTATGCAGTTAAGTTAGCCCAGGATAAGATCACACGTTCAAGATTTAGACTGAGTGTACTTCCAGTGTATATTTATTAGGCGCATAACGTTACACAAAACTCACGGTTTGGAAGAAACCTTGGTTTTAGGATGAAAGTTCAGCGGAACATCAATACAGCAAGAAAAACTGAATTTGCTTTGAAATTATTTATTATTAAAACTGCAAACAGAATTACGGACTTGCAATTCAAAGGCAATATGTCTGTTGATATGTGAATAACAAAACTTAAGAGATGCTTGTTTACGCATTGTAAATATAACTACATAAAACAAATGCACACAAATATATCGTAACAATCATAATGTACTAAATAGCATGTTCCCTACTACTGAGTACAGTTCCATATCTGTAGAAACATCCCTATAGTCATAAAAAAACTTCTTAGCCCAGTCACAATATCCCAGAAAAACATCTTTAAATGCCACAGGCTGATTAATTTGCTTGTTACACTGTTTGTACACACACCTGAATGATACCGTCTCAAATGATTTGACACTGTGGATGTGTTTTCAGCAACATATCCAAATTTCGTATAATGACAGACGGTCATGGTCTTACCTATTCTCTCTCCATTGCTTGTGTACTCTATTGGGAAACTACAATGTTCCCAAATCACCGATTTCGACTAACTGTAACCAGCATTAGTGGAACCTCTACTTGTGAATTTAGATTCCACCCATGTCAATAGACATATTCAATGGTTTCGTTGTGTATACTTAATCGAAAATGATGTATTGAACTGTATGTGACTGCTACATGTACCACTGCAGCGCTAAAATGTGCAGGGTCTGAGGCAGCCACAATGGTTGTACCACCTTAAAGATTATGAAAGGTACATGACACCATTCATTCAAATACAAAAACCCAAAATTCTTATTATTTCACAAAAACTTCCATTGATTTCTAAGCATTTTTTTTTTAAAACAATCACATCTTTCTCACAGAATATGTTGATAGCTGAAGGAGACAGGAAGCAGAAAGCTGCCACTATTACACAGTGACCACAATGCAACACAGACAAACACAGCTCTAATCTAGGAAATGACAATACAGACATCCATATCCTGTCACACTGCTGCTTTTCTAAGAGGGATATTAGCAAAATCCTCACACAGAAACAACAAATGCTTACCTGCAGTATCCTGTGCCGTTGCTAAAGACGAAGCAGGTTGCGTTGTTCACACAGGGCCTGGTGGAATCTAAACACTGTAGAGCTGTGAAACAAAAGGGTAACACCTTTATTTAAAAAGGCAGGTGACTGATTATCAATATTCCCATTCAACAAGTTAACATAAACCCCTTTTGAGTCAAAATATTCAGGAATTCCACATCACAGTATTTGAAGTAGAGATGCACTGATCCGACCTATAAGACGGACTGGCTACTGACCACACGTGACTGATCCACGACCAATACTTATGTATTTAGATTTTGGCAGTCTCTAAAAAGACAGCTCCTATTTCGTGTCAAACCTATTTTTAAAATCAAGTCAGACAACAGCTCTTTCCTGTTTTAGATGATTTTTGCAACATTCAAGCTAAACGTTAATGCTGCCACCCGGTCCTTTTGCCGCTCAGTGGATGTGAGCACAGTGGCTTGGGCTGTTTCATGCACTCGCTACAGCTTGTGATACACGAGGGGCTGCTATCGCAGTGAAGTGTAAGTGATGTTGTTTCCAGTGGGAAAAACACTGCCGGGCATTTTAAGCGTCTGCCACCTGCGTAACCTCGCTTGGAAGATATTAAAAAAGAACTGCAAATGCCTCAAAAATACTTAAAACAAGATCTACAAACGTGGTGGAAAAGTATGTTGTGTCTTTCTAGTATCCTAACATACATTTTTTCCCATCTGTAGTTGCCAGTTTAAAAATAGCAAAGTATAATTATATATTATATTAAAATATTACAGTAAAAAGAGCTCTTGAATCAGAATCTGTATCGGTATTGGGAGCTGTGTAACTGAAAAAAATGTAGGTCGGCCCATCACTAATCTGAAGCATCTTAGATTCTGCTTACAACACATACACGAAAATGGGATATTTTGTTCCACTTTTATACAGTCCATTTGAACATTGCTTCTACACATTTAGGCTGGGAATCTCAGCCAGGCCCACAAAATTTCTCAGAGTTACTTATCTGTTTCACATTAGCAGTCATGCTGTGCTGACGGTTTATGTAAGCTAAGGTCTAACTATCGCAACAGCTAATTTGCCAAGTTACATTCAATGCTCTTGCAAAACATTTTGGCTGAACAGTTAAAATGATACTGCAGCACAATTTTTGACATTTGGCATAAATATTTACCATTCTCTGCACCAAATGTGCCAGATTATCTAAATACAATTCATCCTCTGTAATGCAAGACAAGCTAAAGTTGAGAAAAATCCAGTAACTAATTAGCACTGCTGTTTAGATTATCTTTATTAGTATAGATTATCTGCTCATTATGAAAGACCTGTTTATTACACAAGGCATTAAAACTAAAAGTAGCAAAAAATACATTAAAAAAAAAATCAAGACTGATTCATTGATTTCACAGCACCAAACAACAGTTTCCCAAGTTCATACAATAGACCAGGATAAAAGTACCTAATCCACTATCTATGGCAATCTTTGTATTGCAGCGATTTGTCTGAGAACCACTGCTGAAAAGGTACATAGTGAGAAACACATAGGCTCCTTTGAGCAAACATCTTCATAAACACGCACCTAAACTGTGTATGAACTGTGATACCAATTTTATGCACTTGTGATATTTAATTGGTTAGATCGCACACTTCATGTGTGCAGTGTGCCGTCAATCAATATATCAACTAGAAGAATAAAAGGACCTTGCAAAGATCTACACAACAGAACGGTCATGACCTCTTGCCTACCCCTTATCATCTGAAACCAAATGCAGTAAAAGTGAAACCACAGCGCAGGCATGACAGTCCCTCTCACGAACACTCCCCGATGCAGAACAGCCAGCTTTTGGTGGTGGGTATGCAGTCACACCGTTTTAAGCAATAATCTTTTTTATTTGTGCATGGGGACCTTTTGCAGTACAGGTTGTGGTTCAGGATTTTGCTATGCAAAAACATTTAGATCTGGAAGATATTGCACAGATACCACAAAGATAATCATATGTAAAAATGATTAATGCGTTAAGAGCCAAATCAAAAATGTGTTACTCAATCTCATCTTGAAAGTCATTCCGGACAGCCAGACGAAGGCTGTTCTTTGAAGGAGCATAACAGTGAGTCAGGTGACTCTGTTACAGCTATGATACATGCATGATACACTGCACAGCACAGGAAGTGTCAGTTATGTTCAGCTTACTTCCTCAAGTGCTGCTGTAATACAGAGGCTTGGGTTTGCCACTCTGTGACCCACACACACACACACACACACCAACCCCAGACGCTAATGCCACTATGTTAATGATCATATAATACATCGGCGAGTAACATGCAAGTACTCAAGGGCGCAGCATGGAAGGGTTCCTTACATCATCATGCCAACACGAAATTATCTACCAAACAAGCAAGTACACGGTGTCTCACCGTGACATAATTTAGTTGTACACTTCTACACTCACAGCAAATATTCTGATTACTGTGCTTATTTTTTTTTCTAAAATTTATTTTTAAAATTTGAAAGTGTTAATTTACTTAGTTATGTGTGAACATTCATGCCAAAACAAATCCTGAGCTTTTTTTTAACGTCGAAAAATTTGACAATGCGCATATCTGAAATCATTAAAACCTAACACTACATCAGCTGGTGCCGGGTTCCGGTTTTCATGAACAGAGATGAATGAGGGAAGAGAAGGGAAGAAAAGCCCTCTTTTCAGTGGTCTGACAAGGCCCACAGACTCACACACAGTCATTCTTCCACATAGAATTTTCCACACAACATACCCAGCAGACTGACATTAATTAACTAATTTACATTCAAAACCCCTCAAAAGCTATGACTTGTTACAACTTAATTGAGACAATGAAGGTCATCGCTCTTTCCTAGAGAGCAAAACTATCTCCAGGACAGACTGACTTGTTACTTACACTGATATCTGTCAAACAAACCCAACTAGTAGTACCACTCAATTACATTATTAGCCAAAAAACAGATTGTGACGATATGTTAAAAATAGGTCTTTTAGTCTTACACTTACTGTTCACATTATAATCAAACCTCACTTCATTTGCATTCTTCACACAAGTTTTGTATTACAAAGAAACAAGTTGGTTGTAATGCAATAGGATCAGTAATGCTTTCTGATCAGTGTCTGGTAAGGTACTTAAGTGAGAGAAGGGGAAAAACAGACGGAAGGTTAAAAAAAAAAAAGGACAGCAATTGTTCAGTGCACTAAATCAAATCCAGCACTCCCCTCCTCCTTCACATTGCCCTTTCATTCCAGGTGCTTCCCTCTCTTTTCCTAGTTGCATTAAGTCAGTGTGGTAGCCAAATGAGAGAAGGAATGAAGAGTGAGAGAACAGAGAGAGAGGGAGGGTGAAGAGGAAAAAAGCTGGACAAATCATATTTCTCGTCTGGCACGGGGACAGCCTCTGACGGCTGCCGATGGGAGTGTGAAGCCGCGAGGCGTTAACGCAACACAGAGAGAGAAAATGCTCAGGGCATGATCTGGAACCTCAGCTGGCGGAGGCCCACTCACCACTGAGGGAACTAACTATGACAGCGCCATCCAGATGTGAGGAATGGTGTGTGCCAGCGCAGAGATGGTGAACGCCTGAGGGTGTGTCCCATATGTGGTGTGCACTACTGACCGGGTACCAAGCAAGGCTGATATGTACCCTTTTCAAAGAAAGATTAAATAAGAGGGCTAGACTAAAAGGGTGCAAAAAAAGGACGGGAAATTAGAAGGCATCCGGGGGAAAAAAAAAAAAATCAAAAAAGCCAGAGGGAGCCACACAGAACTGGAAACAGTCCATAATGAACTGGACAGGAAGTTGTTCATACGCACTCAGGAAGCAACTCAGTTTCCTAGAATTGCTTCATTCCCAGCTGCTCAGTGCTGTGTATTGCTCAGCTAAATGGCTGCTTTAAGGACACAAGCAGGCTCTTTTGATTAATTGACGTACATGAACAGCAATGCAAACTTTTACATGAAGTTTTATGAAATTCAGAAACCCAGCAACCCTATCTAAACAGTTCCCTGGAGAAATAAGGAACCCCAGCCCAGCCTTTTTTGCAGGGTGGGGGGATCATAGGATTATTCCACTTCTACAATAACAGGAATGCTAAACATCTTAATTCTCTGCTAATGCTCTAAACTGGCCTACAGCAGAGACAATATGAAAGTGGCTGCAATCTATAAACCTCCAGCTATTGTAACGCATCTCTTATGCACGCTCTCTTTCACTGTTCCTCCTCTTTTCTATTCTTGCTCTTCCTTTCCAAAGTTGCTCGTTCAGTCCCTCTGAATCCAGCAAGTCAGCGGTGAAAACGTGTTAAGCACTGTTCAGATAACCGATCAATCAATGAAACCTCACAATATTTAATCAGACAAGGGAAATCTCAGTAGAGAAAAAGGCTCCTATGAAACAACATGCATCGGGGTGCACAAGCAATCCAACACGACAAACCAGGGATCTCAAAAGGTCAAGGAAAAAACAATTCTGTTTTGACGCAGCCTGTAATTCTACATTAAATACCCTATATTGCACAATAACCCTATTAGCTGAACATAACCCATATTGCTTTCCTCCCTAAACACTACACCAGATAAACCAGCTTAGGGTAGTGATTTTTTATTTCAGTTGTATCCAGTGCAACCAGAGAAAAAGCACAGGCATATAAAACAGTCATTTTATATGTTAATACTGCCAGGTCACATACAGCGCTGACAATATTAAAAACTGTTTTATTCACATTCAGAAATTATATAATTGTCATTCAAACCAACCTAAACATTATGTAAATCTTTCCCCACAAATTCTCGTTCATTAATCTCATTGGCTAACCCGTTCGGTTAGTTTGCACAAAGCTTCCATCAAATTTACAGCACAGTAGTAATTTCGATGCAGCTTACTAATAAAGACTCCTGCTGAGCAATACTGTGTTACCCTGAGGGGATTAAGTCATAATAGATTCGGATATTTTAATAATACAACTACAATAGTAAGGTGGATCACGAAACGTGAGACAGTGTGTTGGGATAATGACTACAGTTTCCTAAAATCCAGTTAAGAACTTTATCAGTCCCCAGTGTGCAGCATATTGGTTTTTGAGCAGCGATGTAATCATCTCTTACACGAGATTGTGCAAGCCGTAATAAAAAATTAATTTGATTCCAGACTGGACGATGGCATTATCAGCCGCAGAGTGTCCAATAATGTGGTCGTTTGGAAGGAAGTTCTGTGCGCGCGTCCCCTTGCGCACCAACATGCCATTTCTTAGGCGGGAGGCAGCAAAACAATACGAGATTGTCAATGTATGTGAAACTATATTTGTACGGGTTCGTTCGAACACCGAACCCACCAGTGCCAGTGGGACGGGACAATGTTCAGCAATGCAAGGTTGTAGGCGGAGCAATAAAAAAAGCTATTGTCTCTCCGAGCCAGTTCCTTGGCTTGTCGGGGATAAATCATATTTCACACCACGCATCAGCAGCAATGTGCTGGAGGAACGGCGCCCTGGAAGCGTGAGCGCCTGTGCCGAGTAAATAGACGGATCCAGCGTCCCACGCAAGACTGTCAGAGCCTCCGTCTTGTAACGAAAAACGTAGTAACGAAGACAAAGTTTGATTCAGAGGAGCCACAAATGCATTGCTTTTACAATAAAATGAGCCGTCTCCCGCGAAGTGCGTTAATGCAGCCTTCTGGATGAGTGAGAGAGGGAGCGCGTCAGTGGGTGTAATGTTAAAAAAACAGCAGCATTCCAGCACCTTCTCCTTCTGCCTACAGCAGTTTTGTCTTCCCTCCCTTCGTTACACGGCTCTGCTTCGGAAAGCGCTATTTAATGCGCCAAAGGTGTGGAGCGGAGCGCAACACCCACCTCCTGCATTTCCCCCCCCCCCCTCTACATTTTACTCTCGGTTGTTAAAAATACACCCTCACGTTAATGTATCAAAAAAAAACTGTTCAACACGTGATATTTTGACTCGGTTCCCCTCTTCTTACTCGGGCAGGTACGGGCACAGAGGTGGGTTTTTGGAAATGGAAAAAAAAACCCCGTCGCTATTCATTTAAACATACGAATTTACTAGGAAAGACTAGGGAATCCCAGAAAAAACTTTCAGCAGTCGTTGTCCGCTAAAGCGAAAACAATCAAAAAGTAAAGGGAATGCGTGAGTATAACCTATGGTGCCCGGCAACCCTTCTCTGTGCAAAGCGAGTGCTGGAAAAGCAATACAAAGTAATACTTTGTATCGGAATTCAAAGTGGGCTCCGCGGGATCCATTTTGGAGTCCCGACTCTGGAAACATCTGGGCTGCGGTGCGACTCGCTCCTGCCGCCGGAGACCAAGTCGTCGATGTGGAAGCAGCAGCCCGCCTCGCCTCATTCACTTCGCCCACTTAAAGCACAGGATTCTCACAGAGCCGAAAAAGCACCGCATATTTCCTCCTAATTATTCGATTACTGACATTGAGCCCCATTTTCCAACCGCTGCGTACACCCTCCCTGGCAAGTTAGCTAATCATGCGTACTGTTCAATTCCACGATGAAATGTTCCTTACAGCCTCTCCACACACATTTCTTTCTTTAAAACACATTTCTCAGCTACACACCAGAGTCAGCCATGGGGCAAGGAGAATAAGTAGTCCAATTAAACAAAACATTCATAAGTTAACTCTTAGCTGAGATTTTTTTTTATTTAACAGAACTTAGTGACATACAATCATTTGTTACTTCATACTTTACTTATCAATATTTGACAAAAAAATACTCGAGGACCTTACACCGCGGCGCAATGTAGTGCAGATGTAAACTTGCGACCACGTATAACGTAATGCAACCATTTAACCCAATTAAAGATGAACTCGCCCCAGTTAGGATGCGTACTCACCCGCTGAAATGTGGATCCAGCAGGCGACGAAGAAGATGACTTTGCCCGAAGAGACACCGGGTAGCTGACCCATGTTTTATTTAATTTCCACATAGAGCCGCCAGCGCCAGGCTGAGCTCCGTCAGGTTAGCTAGTCTAGTTTAGCTAGCAAGGTGAACTAATAAAAAACTAAATTAAATTTAGCAAACTCTTTTTAAAAACGATTTTTTTACATTTAAAACGTCCAATTTCATGACCTACTCACTCATTTTTCGTCTATTTTGGCGGATTTTTAAAGTGAAGTCGAGCTCTAAGTTTCTAAACTTTTCTCCTCGCTCCCCTGTCACTGTACTGAGAGGAGAATGTATCCTTCCGCAGGAAATTACGGGTAGATCCATCAATGAGTGTTTACTCTAGCAAAAGTCATTCACTAAATTATGACTATCCATAAGTATCTCATACAACTTTACTAATATATTACATGCAAATAACTAGTTAAAATGGGTTACAAATGGTTCTGAACTTTAAGCGTATAACTGCATTCACTACCTACTTTCAGGCTAAATGCTTCTACCTCGCTTTCTCTGTAGCCACGGCGGAGGAATTTTTAACCAATTTCAATTTCTCAAAGATGGCATGAGTCAAATTTAACCCGTTCATTGATTATGTTTTTTTTCTTTCGTTCTTTTGTCACTGTCCATTCTTCCCTTCTCTCCTTTTGTCTTGCATTTATCCCAAGAACGATTTATGTTAAAAAAAAAAAAAAACTTGCAAAATCACCGCATTTCCAAATTGGTAAGCCCCACGTTTACAGAGCACAGATTTTACACGCTAATTTGTGGTAATGTGTTTAGTAAAAGTTTTATTCTTTCTATCACAAACTCTAGTAGTCTTAACCCTGCGCCATGTAAGATACGGACTGAGATTTTGTCAAGGCTTCTTAGCAGGGAAATGTCAAGAAGGTAGATGATTACGCAGCGTGAGGGAGGATTTTTTTTTTTTTGCGTTTACTGTTGGATATTAAAAAATTATATGTCGCATCAATGCATAGAATTAAAAAATAATTTCTTAAATCACATGGCTTTATATCTGGCAGCAGAAGAAATCAGATTTTCCATCTGTGTTTTTCTATTATTCTCATGAAGTAGGAATTCCAGCTGAAACCAGAACACCTTACCGATAGGGATCTGAAATTTTTCATTGCTCAGCATTTGATCTGCTACAGCTACTGGTATAGTACAGTATATGCCCTCTTTTTTAAATAAAAACGTAGAAACTGGTTTTATGTGGCTATATTTTTTTCCACAAGGGTGTTGCACTACTACCTTAGTATTTTTCCCAGTCAAAAATGAGACACTTTTGATATATTTACCAATGCTCTTTTTGGGATAACTCCAAAATTAACGAGATTTTCTGGAATACACCTTTACAGGCCTGATATCCCTAGTGAGAATTCCAGTAGAATTCCAAAAGTGTTCACTATTTTTGGTTAGAAATAGTTATGTTTTACTTGTAGATCAGCTGATCTTCTGCTGAGTAAGGCAGACCTGTTGTGATCAAGTGATAAAGCCACTATATTTCAGCAGAAGTTCCTGGACGTTCTGAACATTTCATGTGAATGTGATTGTTTAGTGTAAGCTGAATATGTTTCTTGACCGTTTATTTTTCAGTGTTTGCGAAATTTATTAATCTTCTAAAAACATAGTTGTAAAAGTTTAACCCAGAATAAAGATCTACATTTTCAAAGATGTAGTAGGTTTAAGATTATTTAGCGCCACCTGAAATATTTCCTTGTTTTACTAACAATTGAGTACCATAAACAGTAGCCTGTTTGGTAGTACTGTTGCCTCAAACCCAGTGTGTGAAGAGGGCCAGTACTCACCGGTATTCAGTACTGGCACCTCTTTGCTTTTGAGTACCAGGAATGTTTCTTGCGTTCTGACACTGAATAGGGGGGGTAAGTAGTTGGAAAATTAGTGGATATATTTGAATTCTGCAGAGTATGATAAATATGACATTTCGGTTTGATTTAAGTTTAATTTTAATTTAATGTCACCATTTGTGAAAGTCTTGCTTTCTTGAGGTCATGAAGCCCCTCCCATTTAGGAATACTGCCACTGGGCCTATTCTTCTATCAGATTGTAAAATACATTGGGTGGTGTATTATAACTTTGCTCCATACAGGATCCTCCCAGACCCACCTTATTCTTTAATCTCCTTGTATAAACTGCCCTCAAGAAATTCAAACTACTGGCATTGAAAGGCATTGGGGTTTGGGGATTGAGACGCCTATTCCAGAATGTTCACTTTCCTTATAGAGACCGTCAGCTTTTGGTTAAAAAGCTCTCGTGTCAATGACCTCATGAAGGCCAACAGGAAAAGTGCGACTAACAGCCTGCCAAGACCAACAGCTCATCACTGTACGGTCACTGTATTTTGCAGTGGATATGGCATTCCTTTCTGTATAGCTATCAAGCCCACCTCTGGTCAACATGGGCAGAAGCCTTTATTCATGCATCATCTTACCAAAGAACCCAGTGTCCATCTGATCCTGCCAGACTTGGCAATCTCTAAGTGCCACTAAGTATTGGAGGTAATGGAATATTTGGGGATGTGTTGTATAATTCTCCATCTATGCGGGTAAATGTGGGACATTTTCTAAAAGAAGGTAGATTTAACTGTAAAATGTGACAAACTAGTTTGTTTTAGAAGAGCTACAGAAATATAAGACAATTGTTTATGTCTCATTAAGCTGTATATTAATGGCATTGACTGAGTAACCAAGAGTAGTGAGTAATCAATATCCATCGGTTGTTAAGGGTTACATTTGTGTCTGAATACCAGATATGTTCGGTAATTTGTTGGGTAATGTCGAGAAAAACAAGAATTACTACTGTGACATGCTGCTTAGGCATGTTTTGTGTCCCTATTTCTCTCAGAATAGGAGTGGTTTGGCACAATTTTCATGAGTCAGGCATGAGAACAGTGTTCTTAATATTCAAATAAATCAAAATACAGCGAATGGAGTATACAAAACCCTCTGCGGGAACAAGGTACCTGGCCACAGACTGAGACACATATCGCTGGTGCGTGATGGTTTAACTACGGCACGCGGTGCATGTACCGCAGGCGTGAGAACAGCAGGTCGAGGGTGACTGGCTCAACGGAAGGCTCCAAAGCGTCCAGCCACATATGCGGGACAGCATTGATCAGAGTAAACACAGCTGTCAGCCAGAGGACGATTTACTCTGCTGGAGCGCAGGGTCAGGGTGGCAGATAAAGAATGATTTACAGTATTTAGTAAAGGGAAGAGGAAGAGCGATTGGCTCAGCGCTGGCTACCTGCTCCCTGCTTCCCACTCTGTGACTGTGGGAATACGTCCCAGACCAAATCACTGCCTTGTCACAGCCAGGAGGAATCAGACCAGCTTCAATAGGTGGCTGAGTGCTGAGGCAGTTGCTGACTATCCATCTTGTGCCCTTTGCCCTTGCTGTCTGTGAAACTGTAATTTTGTGGCCATTAAATGTTGGTGACAGGGCAAACAGACTGAAGATTGAGGGAATGCATTTTAGATGCCGAACTCTCACCCTAGTACCCCCCCCCCCCCCCACACACAACACCACCATACGAACACACTCCCCAAATACACACAGACGTTGCCGGAAGCATCACCTCTCTAATGCCCCTTAGAGTGAAATGAGAGATGGGTGACAGGAAGCATGCGGTGTATTTAGGGAAGATTATCTCCCTGTGACTAGTTTACACCGTAGGAAATGCAAACCTTGGTCATTTATACACTCAGTGTAGGATAGAACAGTCATAAGAGCAATGTGAGAATATGACAGATACCGAAAGCCGGTGAAGACATTGTAACGAAGCCCAGCTGACGTGCATGGAACATTTACATTCTTGTAAGGTTGTGTCCTGTACATGTATATTATCATATTTCAAGATATATGCATTTATAACATTGTTACAACATTTACACAACATTATTATAACCATGGGTATAATGTATTCGTAATCATATTATTTGGGGTGGAGGGGGCGGCTAGTTCATTTTCTTCAGTAACAGACATGGTAGAAATCAAAGGCCTTTGTTAGATATTTGTTTGACAAAGCTATTACCTAAGTTAAGGGATTTAGAAAAAAAGATTAAAGTTAAAAAAAAAACAGAGCAGAATTACTAATTTAGCTGAATAACGGAAGAGCTCAGCTGACGAAAAGAGGCAGGGAAGATGCGAGAGGATGTAAGGGTGTGAAGGTGTCAGGATGTGAGGCTGTGAAGGTGTGAGGGTGTGAGGGTGTCAGGATGCGAAGGAGTGAAGGTGTGCAGATGTGAAGGTGTGAGGGTGTCAGGATGCGAAGGTGTGAAGGTGTGCGGAAGTGAAGGTGTGAGGGTGAGTGGATATGAGGGTGAGTGGATATGAGGGTGTGTGAATGTGAGGGTGTGTGAATGTGAGGGTGTGTGGATGTGAGGGTGTATGGATGTGAGGTTGAGTGGATGTGAGGTTGAGTGGATGTGAGGGTGTGTGGATGTGAGGTTGAGTGGATATGAGGGTGAGTGGATATAAGGGTGAGTGGAAGTGAGGGTGAGTGGATGTGAGGGTGAGCGGATGTGAGGGTGAGGGATATAAGGGTGAGTGGAAGTGAGGGTGAGTGGATATGAGGGTGTGTGGATGTGAGGGTGAGTGGATATGAGGGTGAGTGGATGTGAGGGTGAGTGGATATGAGGGTGAGTGGATGTGAGGGTGAGTGGATATAAGGGTGAGTGGAAGTGAGGGTGAGTGGATATGAGGGTGTGTGGATATGAGGGTGAGTGGATGTGAGGGTGAGTGGATGTGAGGGTGAGTGGATATAAGGGTGAGTGGATGTGAGGGTGAGTGGATGTGAGGGTGTGTGGATGTGAGGGTGAGTGGATGTGAAGGTGTGAGGGTGTGAGGGTACACAAAGGGCAAAAGAGGTGACTGTGTGATCTAGGAATAGGACTGAGATGCAGACATCACTGTCTCCATTGCTGGCTTTACGATGTATATAGGATTCCCAGCCATCTGTCTCTTCTCTTCCTCCCCACCATCTGCAACTTTGGCTGATTTGTTCAGACAACTGAAACACTGTGGAAGTCAATGCAGCTTCACATATTAAATATGCAATTTTCTCAATTAATTCATTTGCCAGACTGCTGGAGGCCGCAATACATTCATGTCACATTTATATTATTTAGCAGTTGCTTTTGTCCAAAGCGATATACAAGTGAGGCAAACAGCACATAGCAAACACACAAACATTACGATAGGAAATATTCTACACCATCATTTCTATATCATTGTGGCCATTAAATTATTTGCAGATCTGTCATGTATGATAGTCTAAAGTCCAAATATTTTGACCACATTTGATCATATGTTGGGGAGTGTGTGAGGTAACGTCTCTGTGCTTGTTGGGTTCCTGAGCTAAGTCCTGAACAGCAGAAGCTCCAGGGACTGGCTAACCCAGCTTTGGACAGAAATGTCTGCCTCACCGACGGGATTCTGTGTAGTCAGTCAGGTCTTTGTCAGCTTGCCGTAGGATAGCGCTGCTGTATGGCCGGCGAGGTGAGCCAGCAGACACGGGCCCCCCGACGGCCAGCCGGCTGATGCGTCGTGTCGTGCCCCCCCCCCCGCGCTGGTCAGGGGTGAGAAGAGACCCGCTGGCGGGTCCCAGCGACGCTTCCCTTCAGGAGCGGGACGCCATCACAGGGGGTGTTGAGTGGCGGAAGGATGCGGAGAAACGAAGGTGGGGGGGTGAAGGTGTGAGATTTTGGGGGTGAGAGGGGCATATGTCTTGAAAGATGACCTGGGGGGTTGGCAGGTGGGTGGAATGTGTGTGGTGTGCAGGGTTTGGCTCTATTGCCCCTGTCCTCCTGCACAGGGCTATTTATACTCCCGTGTGGGAAAATGCCCGACTTATCCCGTTTGAACCCGATTCTGTTATTTTAATGATTTTTTTTTGGTACATTATAGCAGACTGTCTTCTTGATAGAAGCCTCCTGAATTGTCAAAATGTCTGATAGGTCCTTTATCAGTTTCGTAATTTGTACGGTTCTTATATATGTATGTGATAATCTATACGAGTCTGTGTAGGATTCCTGTTAACAAAGTTGTGCCTCTTATAGTTTCTTTGGCCTGATGTGCTGGACAGTTCAGGAAATTCTTTGACTGCCTTCACAGAGCTGAGAGAAAACCAATATACCGATGTCACCCATCCATCATTGTAGCAAGTATTGTTGGGGGGCTGGGGGGCTCGGGGAGATGGGAGAAAATTGAAGCTAAAATAATGAAGAGCTTTAAAATGTTTGTCTTGTTTAGTGAAGATTAGTGTCTTTTACAAGCAGCTCATGGTAAATGGACTGCATTTATATAGCGCTTTTTCTAATCCTACAAGTACTCAAAGCGCTTTACAATACATGCCTCACATTTACCCATTCACACACACCCATTCACACACCGGTAGCGGAGGCTGCCATACAAGGCGCCAACCTGCATACCGGGAGCAGTTGGGGGTTCAGTGTCT
>JAODUD010000033.1:4250571-4261815 GCA_026784285.1 Stomatorhinus walkeri
CCCCCCCAGCATGCCCACTTGCCATCTGTCTAAGCCAGCCTACCTACCCATCTCTCTGCCTACCTGCTGGCTTGTTCTGTAATTTGCCCGTCTACCTGTGCTGTCCCGCTATCTGCTTGAATTTACACTAATTTACGTGACCTTGTACTACCCAGCGCCGGCCAGAAGATGCTTCTGTGTCCCCTATGGTCTGGTTTATCACTCTCTCTGATGGATTCCTTCATTGCCACATCAGACTCACTCTCTGGGGACTTTGGGCTCAAGATTTTGTAAGCTGCTTTTTGAGAATGCGCCTTTTAAAATAAATATATAATATATATATATTCGTTTGAACTGGAAAAAGGAAAAAAGTTATCACCGATCCCGGATTCAGCTTCACATTCAGATTCAGTGTTTTCACCTCATTTTATACTTTAACTACATAATCCACTGAAATAATGGTTTAAACTTTTAATCACTGTAAGACATACACTTGCCTGAGAGTTCAGAATCGGGAACTCGGTTGAGCCTTCCGCAATGCAATAGGTATAGAGTACATGGCATGTTTTCCCCGATGCACAGCACCCCCTGCTGGTGAAAATGGAGCGCTGCAGTCATGCGGAGGGGGCGTCCGCTGTATTGGTACCGTACAGATTAGGGGGACAGAACTTCATAGGGGTCTTCGATATTTAAAATGATAAGATTACATGAAGTGGTGGCGGGAAGGTTTGTTAAACACTTGGTGCTTCCTTCCAATTAACTAACACGTCAATATTTCCCGAACTTGTTTTTCGAAAACATGATTTTGGGCACACATTTTATTTTTTAAATACAAAACTGCTTCTTCATGCAAACATTTTTTATTATTATTTAAACGTACTTACAGTCCTTTGGGAAAGTCAATGTTAGCTGTACACGCCATACATTGTTGCGCGTGGCAGCCAATGTATAAGCACAGCATCACGATGTAACCTAAAAACGTTACTGGGCAGACTGGGCCACACACACACTGCACCAGAGTAAAGCTGCAAAGCGCATTATAAACAAGGTAAACAAAAATAAGTAGTAAGCTATTAAATATGTTAAACAATTATTTAAAGATTGGAATAGTGGTTTACTGTGATCCAACTTAATAGTTAAAACCGAGCAATTATTTTTCGCCGTCACTGCGGGGTTACTGACTGGAGCGATACCGTGCGCTACATTCACAGCGCCGGTGACCATGTGGGGACCTCCACTGACCTGGAGCTCCTCACTCAAAACGGCCAACGCCACCACTTGGGTGCCAAAGCCGCAGATTTGGCTAGAGACTGTAAATGGAACTTGATACCTAAACAATGACACGTTTAGATTCATAATAATACTCGGCTTGATTATCCAGCGACAAAAATTTGTGCCAGTCGCGAACTTTATTCTTGTAACTACAGGTTTCATTTACTCATGTACATATTTGCTTCAAACTGCTAATAATGTTTTCTTGCCTTTTTTTAACATACCATATATGTAAACTTTTTACAATGTACCGTTAAATTTGTCAGTTTATACATATGGAATCCGGTCCGGTAACACTTCTGATCATCAGCTCAGACGCAGACATGACAAACGTGCCTTGTTCTCGAGGTAAACATGACTCCTGTTAAGATGACAAAACTCCCATTGAAATCTTCAGCAAGACCAAGTCACAGCACAGAGACAGGTGTACGGGTGCATTGCTGCCTCATCCACCCCCCCACCTCTGCCAAAAGTTGAGGCAGGTGAGGCACCCATTAGCGTTTAGACACAGAGACTGACACAAAGAGCACGTCCACGCACGCACATCCTCTTTAACTTAAACCAGATCCTCTCTCGCACTCTCACACATCAGCCATTATCAAACACATTGTGCTGCTGTCAATTAAACCCAGCATTAAGAATAACAGTAATAGTAAATTACAGATCTGTGTCGATCCACCAACAGAAAGGCATCCAGCCTGGCAGTCTAAGGAGCAGGATGGATCCTGGTGTAGTAACGGAGCCTTTTACGTTCTGTCCCTCCATCTGGACGTCCTTCTTCAGACCCCCTTGGATCCTGCTTCTCTGCCTTCCCTTCACCCCCCCTCAGGTCCTAACCGCCCCCCCACCCAATTCAGAGCCACCAGAAGCGGACGTAGACGATGAGCATGATGAGAAACACGCCGCCGGCAGCCAGCTTGGCGTAGGTGGAGCGAGTGTTCAAATATTTGGCGTCGCTGCGGTACTTCTTAGACAGGCTGGACAAGTTCATGGCCTTGGAGTCCAGAGCTGGAGGACAGGGGAGGGGGGCGGCAAGACGACGGCAGCCATTATCAGCTTGCTATGCTAACAACTTTAGCAGATTAATGTTAGTCTAGTAGCGCTGATCTGATTACAACCAATGGAAGAAAGAGGCATGTGCTGGAGAGCGAGGACTGTTTACCGGACAAGGCTTCGCCTCTCTGCAGCACCTCCTCGATGTTGGCCACCATGATCCTCTGCACGTCCTGGAGCTCCGTGTTGATGCTGCCGAGGTTCCTACGTGCTCTGCTGTCTATGTACGATTTTTTCGTTTTCTGGATGTAGGTATCTGGTAAAACACACCAGAGACGAGTCCCTCAGCAGCAAGGATGGTTTGGCGCCAGAATACTTTCTGTATCAGCATCGTGACAATGATCCAACACAAATCATAGGCTGCATACTATTACGTGGCGTAATTTGGGTTAAGCAATTTGCTCAAGGGTAAAAGCAGAGAGCCATCCTAAGATCTGAGCTGGGAGCTTCTGAGACCTGAAGTCCTACTTCTCTCCTCAAACCTTGCATCACTGGAGACCAAGTCAAGATAGTAAGGAAGCTGCACACATGTAAGGTGGTGAAGCCTGGATGGCATGAGCCAAGCAGCCCTTAAAGCACATGCCAACCAGGAGGAGGCGCAAATCGCCCTCACCAAACTCTATGAAGGAGTACGGGCGTGAGACACTGTGGACCTTCTTCCCATGTTGCTCGTGGAACTCAGCTTGAAGGTCCTCCAGGTACGCGAAGGCCAGCTTCTTTGGGAAACCCGCCTCACACAGGACGAGGTAACACACGCCTTTTTCAATCACGTAGCTATGGGGACACAACAGAGGAAGAAATCCTTTAGCGACTGGGGTGTCCATTCAATTTTCAGTATGAGATGGTGTCGCCATACAACATAAACCACCAGTCAAAAGTTGACGGCATAATCAAATTCTAGGCTGTTCTTTAACTCTGTATGCTAGTTAACCATTTAGAAGTTAACCATTTCATCCTATATAATTAATGTCCCTTGTCAAAAGAATGCCTTGAATGATCTTTCCTGTTATAACTGATAAAGTTATGGTGATGACTAATAAAGGTAAATACTGAACATACTGTACATGCAACAAATATTAAGTGTATTTCTAATAAATACATAAAAGTGAAAATTGAAAATGTAGAAAATTGTTAACCTGGGTAAGGGTGCAGAAAGGGGTGTGATTGGCATGTCGAGGTTTGCTACTCACTGGAAGGCCATGGCGCCGGCCTCCAATGTGCAGCGCGTGGGGCTCTGCTCGTTGAGTTTGCGAAACAGCAGCTTGGCCTGGCTCTGGTACTGCTGCAGGTCCCGGCCCAACTGAGCCCCGCGTCACCGGCAACAGTTTTTCAAACAAAATCGTTTTAGCTTATTAGCAAAATATATTTTTTCCCAAGAACAATGCAGTGTAGAAAAGTTCACCGCATCAACTTTCCGTATTTGTCACAAACCTTTTCACTTCCCTTCACGAGAGCGAGGGAAAGAGAAGCACATTGTGAGAAACCAGTTTTCAGAAACACGGGTTTAAAAGGTTTAGTTGTTTGGTTGCTAAATAACTTTCTCTGTAAAAAATATTTACGATGTCTATACAATTTATATTCGCGATAGTTTTGCATAATAGCTTCTATCAGAGTGATGACGTAACATTTTAGATGGCTTGTACATCAGGGACCAGTGCAGAGAAGGTGACCACCTGATCTGACAGCAGTGCAGTACAGTACTACCTATCCACGTCACGCCAGGGAGCTACCGATTCTTCATTTATAAGTTACAAAACAACTTTTTACTCACGCCAGCTAGTGCAAGACAAATTGACTGGTTCCCAACAACCGGGAAACCACTGCTCAGAGTCATATCAAGAAACATATATAACAACTGAATATGTAATATCCGAAATTGATACCTATTACTAACATTCCATGTTGTGCCATCTTATTAACCAGGACTCGTTAATTGTTGATATTCAACGAGCCACTGAAACTGAACATTCATTCGCGATAACATTGAATCTAACCTGTTCATCCTCCTGCATGGAGGCGGCGAGAGGCAGCCCGTCGGCCAACCGAGCGATCATTGTCAGCAAAACCATTTTAAGCCAATTGTTCTGACTATCCCAAAAAAATGTAAGTTACAGAAAACTCCCCACTCCTGATATCGCTGCAGCAGCAAGTACTCTAGATAACCAGCGCAATGAAAACACTGACGCTGAGTTGGCCGGAAGTGATGCTGGTGTGTTACTCAATTACGCCCGCCCTTAACGTACAACGTGATTCGTATAAAAAAGGTTCCGGCCAAAAATAAGTAACACAGTAATTGTAATCAGATTCGAACGTCAGACGTACAGTAAAACTTGTTTCTGCTATTGTTCTGTGTCCTATGTGTACTGTATACATCCTGCTACTTTTTAAATAAGGAACATGCTATTATATCCTTCATTTTGTACGTTATATGTAACTCTTTCAAATTGCAAATTTTAACTTTGAGCACTATTTACTCTGCACGAGATTTACCTCTGTGCTAAATAGTACTTCGTGTAGTTCTGTGTTGTATTGTGTGTAGCCTGTAGTATTTCTGTGTGTTTTGCACATGGAGCCAGGAGAAACGTAGTTCGTTCTACCGTGCACTCTCAAACTGTGTGGTGCGAATGACAATAAAGCTTACTTTGACTTTTGACTTTGACTCTTTCAGCCTACGACGAAGTCAAACATCACCTCCCATTTCTACTTCGTAAGGTAAGGAGGCGCTCTATCAGATGCTGGTGCCCTAGGCGGCTTCATTACATTTAACAGATGCATTTAAACAAATCAAAATACAGTTGGCACAGTCCAGGGCAGTCCAGTAATTCAGTGTACATTATGACTAGTAGGTGTAACTGTGGTTTAGGGTGGGTACTTTACTGACTTTAAACCATTTGAATTCTGGTCATAAATGCAAAAACGTAAAAAATTATCTGCACCGTTGTGCTCTGATATACACTTTCTTTTCAGCAGGTTAATTTTAACATGCCTTTTGACTAGTGAATCTCTACTGAAAATTTTAGGTTTAAGGAAAATGTCTAGTATATATTTTTTCCTTTTAACAAACAGGCACTTAGAGACGTGTTCCAAGCTCATCCATACAGTGATCCTCAGCTCCATTCGGTTCAATTTATTTTTATATAGCACCTTTCACTACAGAGACGCAGGTCCGAAGGCACATTAGATTAGTGTATACATTGGTACATTATTTATACAGAATAACAAAATAATAAAAACGCGGAAAAGGGAAGACAAAGAAAAAAAAAGAATGAAAGTTAAATGACACAAATCCCTGCTCATTCTTCTCATCCCTCAGGTTATTCCAGCACATCTGGTCACCTGACTAAGAGACACACCCCCATGATGTTCAGTGCGCTCATTGCGCCTACTCTGAAAAAGATCAAGGGTCATTCAAATATTGGAGCTGTCAGAGAGAGAGACATCAATTCCAACATCTGCTGACATTTTCACTCAAAGAATATTGAAATAGCTTCCTATAAAAAGCTTCAACGAGAAGCTCATAAAAACGCTCAACTGCACACAGAATCAATGTCGTTGGCTTGCTGTTTCAATCTCAAGATCTCAGTTTAGTCAGTGACTGTAATCTCCTATTAAGGCACCAGAAACTCAAAGCACTATGGATTTTGTTCCCATCACTATCTGAGCAGAGAGCTGTCGGATACCTGCACTGCTTTCAGTTTTCAGGCAGGTCTACAGGAAGTGTAGAGACCACGTCACGTGCTCTGCCTGCTAACCCATGAGTGCTATGAGGAAGAGGAACTGAGGCGAAATAAGAAGTTTCAGTGTTCTTGCTGATTTTTCAGTTTTTCACAATTTTTTTTCCTCTGGTTTTTGACGACCTAGAATCAGAATCAAATCTCATCACATGACGTCCAAGCTTTTTGTACAAATCACATTTTTGACCACTTAACCAATATATTTGTGCATAGAAAGCCCATGTTAGTCTCCGTAGAGCCCGGAGCCAGGGAACAGCTAAGCAGCCCCTCCCCCAGCGCTGACCCCAATACACAGCCCTCATTGGCTGGCAAGGTTCTGTCACATGACCTGGGTGGCTTCAGCATGTAGCGTGTCAGAGCACATCACAGTCTGTAACATGCACTGCTGTTACCCTCGGATCACACGGCTCCGGAATGTCTGCACACATTCCAGATTTTCACTGATATTCCTACAACAATGGATAACTGCTTCAATTTAGATGTGTATAAACTGTAAGGGTACAGGGAATGTGCAATTAGCCACAGCCTGAAAAAAGGTTCACAATAGCAACACATCAAATGGGTAAAATAATTGGACTGTTTAGTACGTTGTTACATAAGTTATTGAATAACTGTGTTCAGTAACAAACATTCACTTCTAGCAGTTAGTGTTTAATGCAGTGTTCAGGTGTCTAACATGATATCCTATAATTACTGCAGAGGTATCCATATTTTAAACTATCGATAATGCTGTAATATTCTCAAAAAGTGGTTAAAATCTGAAGAGAAGAGTTCTATGGTGTCACAGTTTAAGATATGCATTACACAAGTTCACAATCAAATGCACAGAACTATTGTATAAAATAAATATTTATTTAGTTGACACTTTTTCTTAGCATCAATCTGCAACATCATAAAACCTTTTGCTGACATACTTCCAGTGCTAAGGTCATGGGAACCAGATACATACCTGCATGCTATATTATCAAGTGTGCTATATTGCTCGATAATCTGTATGTTACGTAACACGTGAAAATGTAGCCAGTTTCCCACAGACTAGTGTCTCATTTTCAGTCTACTTGTACTAAATCACTAAATCCTGTATTGCTTTCATTGTTAATATCATTATATTGAAGTAATCATCTATAATATAGGATAATTCAGGTGGTTAATGGAAAATGTCCACATCAGAGGGGTTCACAAATCATACCCAAATCAAATCAGTAACTGCTTAACCAGCTCTTTCATTTTCCAAATAATTCTAAAAATTAGACAAACGGCGAATCCTTACCCACGATCAGTGTGGCTAAACTCAGACACAGGCAGTATCACTCACGGTATTTAGTGACCATATGTTTTATTGTATCTGTTACTTGTTCAGCAGCTCTTAGATATTACAGTACATATGTGATAATGAATAAAAAAAAATTCAAGGATTAAGGTGAAATGATTGGATAGCACTCAACAAAGATGAAAAGTAACATCAAGAAAGAGTGAATTAGGCTCACAGAATACATCAAAAAGTGACAATGAGGTGACATCTAGTGTCCCGTGTGTGTATCAGCTGAAATGTTTCACAAACAGCCTGGCAACAGAACTCGTGCATCTCAGCTCTGAGCTTCACTTGCTGTGAATGAAAATGGACATGGAGACACTTCTAAAATGATACAGATTATATAAAGTATGTTCACTAGTAAAAAATCTTGTTAAAAATTCCCTTGTTCCTTTTGTAAACGGATACAAAGACACAGCAGGATTTGGTCATGTGTTAATGCCGTGGCAAGGGGGGCGACGTCACACCGCTTGGAACGTTTGAGTGCAGCTGAAAGAGGGGGCACGCATTCTCCTCTGGCTGCATCCCACCTCTGCAGTCAGCTGCGGTGCTCCCCGGAGACCTGCTGGATTCGCTCCGCAACGGAGAGGATGAGCCGAGTGGGGCAGGGCAGCAAGGGGAGGCGGGGGGGGCCGAGAGGCAGTCCGGAGAGCGTGCTCATCAACTGCTTGTTCATGGCCACGTCAAAACCTGCAGATGGTGCACGGCACAGCACAGCACGGCTCAGCACAGCACGGCTCAGCACAGCACGGCTCAGCACAGCAGGTTCGCACCCAGCCCCTCAGAATCCACACCCCCCCCCCAGACAGGTGTACAGGCCACACGGTCATGGTCACGCTCACCCTGCTTCACGGCGGGGCACAGAAGCTCCTGCATCTGCAACTGAATGAGAGGACAGCCGTCGGACCTTCAGGGCACAACGGGCAGCAAAGCTGAACGCCGGGCACAACGGGCGCCTACCTGCAGACTCCTGGCCTGGCTGACGTCCCCTTTGCCGTAGGCCATCAGCAAGCCGTTCGCCAGGGGCCCGAGGTAATTAAAGGTGCTGGGGAGGGTGGGCCGACATTAGCGGCAGTGCTGGGATGGCGGGCCGACCGAGGCCGAGGGGTCAATCAGCTAACCCTTTATATAGCTGTTTACTGTAATAGCTGTAGCTTACTGACCTGAACAAATCTACCACACAGGACTGGGCTAGTCATGAGTGAGGTCACAGTGCCGTACAAGCTCATAAAAGTGACCAGGTCGGGCTGAACAGTTAATGTGGGGAGACAGAGCAAAGTGGGGTGGGGGGGGATTTCGGAAGTACAGACTGACCTCCCCACCGCGCCGTCGGCGCCCATGGATAACGCCGCCAGCAGCTGCTGTAAGTCAAAACAGAGACAATCCCCCTTCAGGCCAAAGTGCGACACAAACTCAGGGAACGCCGCTAGCAGTGATGTCACCTCCAGACACGCAATCGTTTGGCTGAGCCGTGACCGTTACAGCGGGCTGATGCAGTACCGGCAGAGAATGGTGACGAGGCACACTGACGGACACGGATTAGGTCCCTGGGCCAAATGACGGTACAGGAATGGACCGACATTCAGGGAGCCAATCAGCTTGTGGCACAGAGCGGGCAGAGCCATGCGGCACGGGGCACAGAGCGGGCACAGCCATGCGGCACGGGCCACAGAGCGGGCACAGCCATGCGGCACGGGCCACAGAGCGGGCACAGCCATGCGGCACGGGGCACAGAGCGGGCACAGCTATACAGAATACATTCTGACCTCATCCACGCCATAAAGCAGCGACCAGTGTGGTTTTGCATAAGACACACACTGGCCAAAATCCATCAGGTCACTGCCGCTGAACTTCAGCCCTCTGAAGGTGGGAATAAGTGCATCGATCCCTTCCAGCACATCCCTGGCTCGCACTGGAGGATGAGAAGAGTGTGGGTACTCCAAGGCAGAGTTCGCATCAGATCAGGGCTGGCTACTAAAACGCCTGCATCTGACTGCAGGCAGTAAGTGACCTCTCTACCGGCAGCCTTATCTGGCCGACAGGGAGCCATATCTGCAGCTGCGTTGGCAGTCTGCTAAAATAAGCCAAGGACTCACAGCTGAGCCCCGTCATGGCAGGAATGTGATAGTAGTAAAACGGCACAGTTGGCGCCTCAGCGGCAATCTCCTGGAGAAACCGGTGAATGCCGTCTGAAACAGGAAGAGGAAAACAGTCAGACGTGGCAGCTGCAATTCATCCAGGACAGGCCGGTTTCAGGGGGTTATCGAGAACAGGGGAAAACAAAGAAACTCAAAGATGTGGCTCACAGAAAAGGCACAGACCTGCAGTAGCAGATTTGAAGAATGAGGGAGCGATGACAGCTATCCCATCAGCCCCTGCTTCGGCTGCATGGCGAGCCTGTGGCGAAGGCACCGATTAGCATTCAGGGGTCCACCAACATTTCATGTAACACCACTGCATGGTGCAGGGATAGATGGGCCCGCTACTGTAACGAACAGCGTATGCAGGAAGTGGTCTGTCACAGCACATGAGAAGCTGAGGTAAGTTCCTACCAGTTCTTGAGAGTCCTTGAGACTGTAACAGCCCACGTGTACGATCACCTGATTCAGTCTGAAAAGGACAGCACCATGAGCCGTGCACGCTCACGCTCGCACACTCGCGCGCTCGCACGCTCGCACGCTCACACTTACTTGCCCTTGCCCCTCTTACACCACTCTTCTGTCAGTCTCTTTCTCTCTTCAATGCACAGAGACACCCCCTCCCCTGTCGTCCCATTCACTAAAAGGGAAAGAGTAGGAAACAAACAGCCAGAGCTGAGTAAATCTGGTCCAGAGAGTAAAAATCCAGACCAGAATTTTGTTTCAACCAACCAGTTAAGTATAAAGAGTCACAGTCAGCCAACCAAACACAGATCGAACCTGTGTCCCCTGGGTCACATGTCACAGTGGGGATTGAACCCGGGTTCGTACTACAGGATGTGTCCTGTAAGTTTAGTGTATCAAAAAGATTCACATATGGAAACAAATGTACGGGTCATTGTTGACTTACGACCGCCATTGGTTCTGACTGACCGGTCGAAAGCTGGCCCTTAATTTCATGTGCAAAAATTACCATATGTACAGTATACTGTATAATAAAATTATATAATCTTTATGTAACATAAAGTTTATGTTTGGTGTTTTTTAACATTTTTATTGCCATTTTCTTAGATCACTGCTACGGGCAGTAGGGGCAGTATCTGTCACGTAGGGCGACACTGGCGCTGGAGAGCATGTCACAGGCCAGGCCACATATCTGCGTTTTTGGAACGGCCGTAAAGTCACAAGTCGTATAGGCTGTAAGCTGAGCGACTTCTTGTACAGGCAGAAACAAGTCAATGCATGTTTTTTTTTATTAACATACTTCTGCCCAATCTTACCAAACACATTCAGGACACCTTGTTTCTCCACCAGGTAGTCAACGTAGGGACCGATCACAGACAGGTTGGGCTCCCTGCCAAAAGGAGACTGAAGTTAACGGAGAGCGAGAAGTAAAACACGCTACAGCGAGAGCAGAAGGAGTGGGTTACCCTTGGGGAGTAAGCGGGGTGAAAGTGGCAGCCAGCAGCCCTGTGAGTTTCCTGTTTATGAGGGAAGCCATCGGTGGAGTGCTGTGAATCCCTGCAAAGCAAAAATAAAAAAAAAGTCACGTTAATAAAGTCATTACTGCTCCTTTTTTTATAAATGTGACTGCTGAATAACGACAGAGTGACACGATGTCCAGCAGTCAGCTCTAACTTGCAGGTTTAGTTTTAATATTTTACTGGAAATAGCCTAATGCAGGGGTGGGCAATCTTATCCGCAAAGGGCCGGTGTGTATGCAGGTTTTCACTGCAACTCCCTAATTAGGTCACTA
>JAODUD010000033.1:4339307-4352799 GCA_026784285.1 Stomatorhinus walkeri
AGATACCAGCTCCCCTTCTCTGTGTAGATACCAGCTCCCCTTCTCTGTGGAGATACCAGCTCCCATTCTTTGCCCCTTGATTTGCAGGTGTTTTTTGCTAATCATCAAGCTTCAATCGTATCACTGTGCAGAGCATATTGCCGGAGACCTCATGCTCTTGTCTTCTGCACAATGATACGATTGGTGTGTGAAGTTTGGTAGAAGAAAATAGTTCATGCATTAAACTGTTTCCTACAAAGACTGTATTATGTTCAATAACTGGCTCATGATTTCTGGTAAGAGATGTCGCTGTTGGGCTTCTAAGGTATTTATTTGTGGTGCTAAGGGTAACTCATTACGTTGCTTTGCATTTACTTTGTGAAGTATTTTCTGAAAAAATGCATTATTCACACTCCTGAAATGTTCCTCATTGGACAGCGACGGCAAACCCTGATACGGTCAATGTGACAAGAAGAAGGCAAGACACTCCTCCCGTCTGAATATCATACTGCTATAAATATATACTCAAAATTATTTTATGCATTGCCTTTATTCAATGTCAGTTTGGAAAATGCTCCAGGACAAGGTCAAGTACTAGAATGAAACCAAAGAGACTCATTTTTCTTGGAGATGTGACAACATGATGAGAGTAGACACACAGCACTCTGTCCCTATTTGGATTTTATTTAATATTTTTAAAATTGTAACTTTTAGCAAACAAA
This sequence comes from Stomatorhinus walkeri, assembly GCA_026784285.1. NCBI lineage: Eukaryota > Metazoa > Chordata > Actinopteri > Osteoglossiformes > Mormyridae > Stomatorhinus > Stomatorhinus walkeri. The sequence continues at coordinate 4,340,009 of JAODUD010000033.1, forward strand.
TTGTCCCAAACTTAAAACCATCTATAAAAAGACGCTTAATACAGACAACATGGAAACAATAAATTAGGAAATAAAAAAAAAAACTTGCTCCATATAAAAGAACAACACACCCAAGTGAAGTAATTTTCCAAATCCACTATGGCATAGGTTTTAAACCCCTCCCAGAGAACACAATACTGAAATCTTGAACTAAGGCAACGGTTCATTACTGTTCATTTGACCATAATGCTCAAAGAATCTTTGCATGGATTTATAACCACAGACATCACAAACAGTGTGTGTTTACACAGTCAAGGTGTGTGCTGCTTTTGGTTACTAACACTGTGTCTGTGTGGTGAAGTATCAGAGTTCTGAATATGACGAGAAAAACTGCAGTGACATTATAACCAATTACTCCATCACCATAGTTACTTATTTAGAAATCTGCCTCTGGTAAATTCCCAGGCATCCATAACTAGTTTGGGTTTTATTTTGCTGTTCAGAGACAATTACTATTAAACACTATTAAATAAATCAGAAAGAAAATACAACATAAAATCAGATGAGTGAAATTAGAGGTGCTGATTTTCACCTGCACAGGATTATGAACAGCAGAGGTTTTCTGTGATGAGGCAAACACAGGGCGAAAAGTTCAGGTCCAGAAAGTACAAATTTTGTTTCAACCAAACCAGCTGAGTCACAGTCTGTGACTCTTTATACTCAACTGGCTGGTTGAAACAACTTGGTCTGGATTTGTACTCTCTGGACCTGAACTTTCCACCTCTGCTGAAACCAATAATTTCCAGAACCATCAACACCTCAGAAGAATCAAATAAATCAAGGTTGCAAAATTGTTTCGTGCAGCATAAGAAAAGTCAAGTTTTCCAGAGAGTGTCAAAATTTGCATGCTAATTAGAAGAGAATGGCAATGGGTTAAAGAACAGCAAAATGTTTTCCCAGTCCAATCCACGGGGATCTGAAGACAATGCACATTTTCGTTCTCTCCTAGCTCCCAGTATGAGGACTATCTGGCATGGAGCTGGGTGGGAGCAAAAACGTGGACTGTCTGTGGGTCCCTGAGGACTGGGTTGGGAAATGCTGTGCTGATAATTGTTCAAATTGGAGACAGACAGCTGTGAAACCAAACCGACACCGGAGGGGCAGCAAAGCCGTGACGGCAGCCTGGAAACAAGCTGAGAAACGTGTAAAGAACACCGACGAGGAAGGGCATGGGGGGTCCTCCACTTCTCCTGACCTTATCGAAGAGGAAATCTAGCATGGGATTATCTGTGTGGCGCTCCTGTGCGCCCCAAGAAAGGCCTGAATCCGGGCAACTCAGGGCTTAACTTTGGGTTGAGTACTGGGGGGTTTATCTTCCATAATTTACGTCCATGGACACCCCCACACTGATAACAGTGAATTAACTGAATTAACAGCTTTTTGAAGGGGGAAAAAAGTCCATACTGGCTGAAACTTCTAGAATCTTGGGAAAATGGTGTTACATCTGATATATGCATGATCCCTTACAGACTTAGTCCTGCGCTTTAGCTACCTTTCATTCACCCACCCAATATCATTAGCAAAGAAGAAAAAATGTATTCATCCATGAGTACCTGAACGAAGTACATCCTCTACTTATAACAAATTGAGTTTTGATTAATTTCTTCAGGCCAAGAAAGTAAAAGATTCTATTATTAAAATAATCATTCCCTGAAGCTGATTTTCTTACGAAGACTCAGTGCGCAGTAGTGGAGCGGAGGATGCGCCATCTAGTGACACAACAAGCAAACTGCATGACAGTTTTACAAATGCGGTGGTGTAACGCGACTTCACGCACAGTACAGTAAAACACATAGGCACTCAGATCTGGAATCAAAAGCAATTGACGTGCCCTCTAAAGGCAATGAACTTCAGTATATTCCGTCCTTTATTGCACTTCTTCAAGCACTTGGACTTATACAAGATAAATGTAAATGCGGGCGCAGAAGGTTTGTGGGTGTGGCATTTGCCAGTCAGACTACCAGGTGCTCGGCCTTCACAGTACTGGTCAGAGAGGAGCGCCGCACGGTGGGGAAAACACCCGCAAACTCGTGGGGATAAAGGCAGTACCTGCAAGGAAAGTGCTTGTATTGCATAAACATAAAAATGGATTTTTCGTGCACCAGGATGCAATCCTGTAGAACAAAACGGCATGGTTCAAACATAGATGAGAAATGGTAAGGTTGTTTGTGAAAGTACAAAATTCTAAATTGTCGAAGGATTTGTCAGGACACTGCAGTCAGTTTCTAATAAAAAAAAAAAATACATACAGCAACGTTGCTCTAGCCGAAGCCAGCATACATCTGTATCACCCCTAATATAAGGACTATACGAATCACAAGCAGCACTACAAATAGCATGTATATTATGTCGATGGCAAACGCTTTAAGCTTACAGGAACTGCACCGCAATCAGGTGCAATGCTACCATGTGACAATGGTCACATTTCATGGGTACTGTGAGAAATTTATATTTATATATATATATTCACACACACACGTTAAGGCATCCCTGCTCCTCAGGCCTAATAAAGCAATAGTAAAACGAAAAAGGTTATGCAACTATAGTTACAAACAGCAATAATAATAATAATAATAATAATAATAACCACCGATAAAATTATACTGATGCCCGGCACAAAGAAACTGGAATGGAAACATGGAGGAGAGTCCGGATGAGCAGAAAGGTCTGTGGATCCAGAGTGGGGGCATGTTGTCGTTCGGGGGAGGGACAGGAAAGGCGGGGGGGGGGGGGCAGACGACCCGCCGCAGGAAGGCAAAAGTCACAGGACAGTGTTAGGCGCCTCTCGCCGTGATCACAGCCAGGAGCAGTAATGGGAGACGGTGGCTGCTTATGCTGCAATGGGCACCCTTCTGAACTCCAGCTGCCGTTACAGCAGAGGTGTGTCCTAGCAGCACTGGCCACACGTCCCCCTCGCCCACAAAAATCCTAATAAACCACCAGATTTTTTAAACATATGCTATGCAGGTTGTCGTTCTGCAGATATGGGAGAGCAGTCGAGCTGTGCTTTATATCTATATTCCACAGCAGTGGGGTTCGCATGGGAAGTGACCCCGCCCCCGATCGCCTTGGAGACCAAGCAGGCATGCTGATCCAATCTAAGGGGTTGTAGACCGGCATCACTGATCACTCCAGCAAGGGGGGGGCAAGCTATAACCCCTGAGTGGGACCCGTGGGGGGCCCCCGGCGGCTGATCATGGAAGGGCTGAAGGCGGGGTGGCGGCGGGCGTGCTTCACAAGGTGGTCACTGCGCATGAAGCGCTTCTCGCAGAGCGGGCACTGGAAGCGCTTCTCGCCCGTGTGGGTGCGTGTGTGGCGCGCCAGCTCGTCCGAGCGGGCAAACTTCTTCTCGCAGCCAGACCAGGTGCAAGGGAAGGGCCGCTCGCCTGCAGGAGACACGGAGGGGGGGGGGGGAGGGTGTTTAGTTCTAGGTCTGATGTCATGTGATGGGGGTCACGGGGGCACACTAGAAACCAAATGGCAATACAGCAAACAGCAACGTCACACTGGCAGTTCCTAAGACTGGCGATTCAGCAGGAGGAACATGCCCGGGTCGGGTCACAGACGCCTCACCACACTGAACGGTGCATCGACCAGAGCCCGGAGCATTCGGTCCCAACAGACTGATTGTCAAAGCCCCGCGTTATAAATGGACCGATCAGGCTTTCCTGAGTTGTGCTGGATCAAACTGTCATTTTATTCATACTGCAGGAGTCATTTACCATCCCGTCATAGCTGTATTCATCTACACCTCTCATTTCCCATTGTGACCCCCTCCCCCACATGCCTGGTCACTGAAAGTCACGCTCTCTCACTCAGACACGGCACAAGCCACACAACAGCCACCAGATCAATCACACTGCACATCTGTCCTACACCGGCACCTGAAGGGCAAATCCAAGCCCAAGTGTCTTACATAAGTAAAAGTTATTTTGAATTTGAATAAGAGTCCCAGGCAGAGACCGTTGTGGGGGGCGGAGTCACACTCTCCTCCCAGCCCTGTGTCACACACATTGGTGCCCCCCCCCCACGGTCGAGCACGCATCCCTCCTAGTAAACAGTGCTGCGTCTTTACTGCAAACTTCACCGTTTGCTCCCACATTACGTGGCGTCACAGTTTAAAAATACCCCCTAACAACGCAGTCATGGTTTTAAGGTGCCTACAATTAAACACGCCTTCGCCAAAGGACAGAGAGAGATGGGGGGGGCCATCTGTGCGGGTCCATCGTGCAGAAGGGGCCATGCTGCTAAGCTCCTTTTAATTGCTTTGCTCAAGGCACATCTGCTATACTGTTAGTTTACTACTGTATTCAAGTGTGGGGTTTTTCTGAAAACCTGAAAGAAAAATTCCAACCAGAAATAAAACAGCATCCATTTATCAAGATGCGAGTCACGCTGGCGATTGCTCCGTGGCAAAAGTGGAGCCAGGGAGGAAACGATGAAATATTTGTTGCGTTTATGGTAGACTGCTGTGCTTTCCCCATAATAGACAAAATAATAATTGAAGTGAAATGAACTGAGGGCTGAATTCTGCAGGTTCATTCTGCTGTTTTCACGTGACGCAGAAGCTCCTCCTAGCAAACAGAAATGAAACCATATCAATTTTAATCAACTTAATCAATGTTGACTGCAGTTAGGGAAGGGAAATATTACGATAAGAGTTTCAGTCTCGTGGATACAACTGCAACCAGAGTTATCAGAAGAAGTGTAACAGCACTTCTGAAGAATTATTATAATGACAGGTCAAACCAGCAAAGCGCTGATCACACAACGCCTGTATTCACTGTTGGAGCCTCTGAACTACAACAAAAACAGACCAATGTTAGGCTGAAACTGACTGGTTTCACATCCCAGCGTTGCCTGTGCGTCTCTCCTCTTCGCAAATAATCAGTCTCAATGGATCTAACTAAAAAGTTATTTAACATCGGACTGCTAAAATACTGCATTCGCGTAGCCTCACCTTACACTGCATCACTGGTTTGCCAGCTTTGTTAGCAAGAAGAGTATCAGTGTCGTTCACATAGATCTCTGTGAGATATTTGAGCCAGTGTCATTTTGCTGAGAACAACTGTCCCGCATTCGCATAGCATTTCCATGAGTATGGATTGGTCGTTTCCAAAAGCTGGCCCCCCCCGCTTGTCTGCTTGCGGCCAACAGGTGTCTCCGAACCTGGGGGGCTCACAGAAATGCACGACACTCAGGGCAGTACATACAAAAGCAACTGTGAATTAAAACAGTTTCACACATACTACTTGGCGTACTGTAAAATACCGATCTCCCTCGGAATGCGAGGAAAAATTGCGTTTTAAAAGCGCAGCCAGTTAAATGCACGTCGTGATAACCTCGCTAAGGAGCCGTCTGGGAAATTAAGAGCTGCTATTGGTGCAGGAGATTGATGCTGTTCTCTGAGCAATGGCTATTCCCACAGGAACAAGTGGCACCCCCCCACTGCAGGTTTTATAAATCGGCATATGCAAATAGTATGCAAAAGAACAACCGATATATGTAATGAAACGCTTCCCAATCCAGCCCTCAGGGACCCACAGAGAGGCCACGTTTTTCCTCCCTCAAAGCTGCCGTAAATAAAATAAAAACATCACATGCAGTAATCTAAACAAGCAACAATATACACGTTACCAGACGCATACGTGCCCAATAAACTTTTGAGAATAAAAACAATCATTTTGAGTTTAAACGTTATTCAAGGCTCTCAAACATAAAGGGAAAATAGTCACATTTTACTCTTTTGGGTCATAGAAAACATATATAAATGACTTAAAGCCTGAATAACTCGAAAAAATAAGAGATATTTAGAAATATGGGGAAGTGTGTCGTTTTGTGATCTTCCAACGAGATTTTACTGGTTATTTTGGGTTAATAGGTTCATCATGTCTCCTCCACGTGGAAACGTACCAGCACGTCACGTGCGGCACAGAAGCAGCGGAGGTGTAAGCGTTCAGGAAGCTTAAATTAAGGGGGGGGGGGAACAAAATCAAGTGTTTATTTGCAGTAACGACAAAACACCACGCAACGGGTTCGTGTCCCAAGTGAACCGCTTCGCAAAAGGAAGCCAGCTACCGCGTCATCAACGTCACAGTTTTAATGTACGAACACGGCATTGATAACCTACCGGCGGTATCTTATTTCACGAACCGCAACATAATAATACTAAGCGCTACCTGTGTGCATCGTGGCTCCACTTTCATTAAAAAGTAGCCATATGGACACCACCATCTTATCACAGTGACGTTCCCAAAAACACCCGTTTCCATCGACACCCACGTCTCCCGGCGTTAACGATTCCCGTCTGAACCCGGCGACAGGGCAGCGATGTGCCCCCATCACCACGAAGCCATCGGCTGTATGCAGAAAGGGCGTCGCGCTAGTAGAGGATCGGGGCGCCGGAACAACGCAGTAAATATCTTTTAGGAAAAATCTGTTACTGAAACGAATTTCCGCGCTGTACTCCTTCCTAAGCAAACACCGCTTTACTTTCGCCACTCGTTCCTTTGTTCGTTTACTTCTTTGTTCTCCGTACTAAGAGATTTGTCTTTGTTACTTTGTACAGCAGAAGCCGCAAAGCCGCGTTCCAACTCTTTCAGACTCAGATAAACTTATGGAAACTTATGGTTCGGTGCTGCGCGGAGGACAAAACGTGTAAATACTCCTGGTTGCTCCGCACGGACGGAGATCCCGGAGACTTTGGCCAGCACAGCAATGACTGTGTTCAACGTGGTCAAAAAAATCATACGCCCTCCTCGCCCGAGCCATAAAATACTATGTGGGAGTGCAAAGCGGATTGGCAAACTAGGCAAATTAGGCCATTTTCCTTAAGTCATTGCTCATAAACGTCAGCCACCCGCACCACTGTCTGGCTTAAGGTCTGTCGGAAAGTTTTAAGTTTGACCTGTTGATCAAAACGACAATGTAACAGCTTGATAGACGGACCAAAATATAAAACATAACGAGTATAAGCTGGGCAATCCCCCCCCCAGCATTGACTGCACCTGTGTGGGTCCGGATGTGCGCCTTCAGGTGGGACGATTTCCCGTAGACTCTGTCACATCCATCAAAGGTACACGGGTGTCGCTTCCAGGGATACCGCGGCGCCCCCACGCCACGGGGCTGCGCTGGGAGGTCGTGCTGCCCAGGGGTCGGGGTGGCGGAAGGAGTCATCGTGGGGGTCGGAGTGGTGGACTCAGACAACGTGGTGTAGCCGCTCTCGCCGCACGAAAGGCTGTCAGGGTCTCCCGCAGAGGAGTTGCTGCTCTCCGAGTAGGTCGACATCGGCCGAAACTGGCCACGAAGTTCCGCGAGACTCGCGGCCACGGTTATAATGTTGCGCCCCTTCTTTAATGTATCATAGACCTCCCTATCCTCGCTCGACCCCTGACCCGGATCGGCCCGCGGAAGGCCCTGGAGGGGACCCAGGCCTGCAGGGGTAGAAGGGTGCAGGACGGGTCCATTCGACATCAGCACCAGCAACTCAGCGGCTAAGTAATCTGAGGACCCAAACGCTGACATTTCCTAATTTCTTCTTTGCGAGTGACGCAAACAATAAAAGATCCTCCGCTGTGAATTTATAATAAAGTTTCTTTTTTTCCCCGAATTCGTAGATACTTCAATTGAACTAAAGGTCATGTGACAAAATCTGGTTCAAAGACTAAAGAAGAAAAAAAACAACGGAGCGAAGTTAGGCAACCCGGTCGCCGACGCTCCGGAGCCGTTTACCTGCGCGCTTCCAGAGCAGCGTGCGTGCAGAAGGCGGCCCCCGCTTCATTGTCTGCGGAAAGCCGAGCCGGTTCGGTTCACACCCCCAGGGAACGGAGGCTATCACGTAGCGAGAGTGACGCCGGCTGACGTGAACTACAGGCGGGGAAAAGGAAGGATTTTACAGGGGAAAGAGGGAAGGGATTCCAGGGGTGTGCCATGTGCTTGCGTGGGGTTTAATTCCCAACTGCTTGTAAATTGAAAAACACTCAATCATATGCTTTATTACACTGTGATATCCCACCTTCGTTTAAAACCAAACAAGTATATTTTGTTTTCATTGTATGTATTGTATTTTTCATACCCATTTCCTTTTTTTGGCCAGGATTTCAGAGGGACAGAAGTTGCGCAGAAACACGGCGAATACCCTCCCCGTCTTTGTAGCGTTACTTTATGGGCTGCGTGCAGATACACGAATTTGCATAAACGGGAGTACTATTTCCATTATTTCTCGTTGTGTGAATACAAGTCTGTACCGAGAAGGGCGAGGTTGTGGAAGCTTAGAGCCCATCTGGCAAAACTACAGCCCTTCCATCACCGACTGTGGAGCAGAAACGAGGGGAGACACGTGGTTTATGCTATAATAATGAAATCAGACATAATTGGAGCTATTTGGTTTAGGTATAACAGCCTAGCCCATCTGCTGGGCTCCCAGAGCTGCCTTTGTCCCTGTATCATAAAAATGCAAACAGTCGCCATTTAAGGAGGCCCCCACGCTCCCAGATTAATTCTCTGCTTTGTTTACTGGCCGCAGCCGCAGGAACGGGACGAATTATGAGTAACGGTCAATCAGCAGCGCATTAGGAAATCTCAGAAGTTATGTCCCGGTCGAGCACGAAATGCTTATTACATTTGTAACAAGAGTTTAGCCTGAAGCTAATTTCCCATATACCAGTACACAGATTTTTGTCATATACAGTATGTAAAGCAAGATTAAACCCCGCTTCGCATTAAAACGCTCGCTTAGGAAAAAAAAATTAAGCGAAGAAGGTGACTTACATTTTGTGTGCGATTTTAAAAAGCCACAATATTTCCAGGTGGATAAAATATTTTATTGCTCAGATAACCACTGCATTTTAATTAGCTTTAACAGTTAAATTCATTAACCTGTCCCAATGTAAACCCCTTTACAGATCAGACGTGGACTGTAGCAAGAGACCGTTCACGTCACTGTGTCAGAGTGCAGTGAAATCGTTCGTATGGAAGATGAAACACAAAATGGGTACGCTGCCATTTTCCATAGACTAATTTAGAATTGCAGGACCAAACCATGTTGCCGGACGGAAATAAGGTTACAGGAAATCACAGGCGACACACAATGGCGTGCCTTCGCCTGCTAGTCTCGGTTTGTCTTAAATTCAGCACAATGCGGATTCATCAGTAATTTATACCAGTATGAGCTCAGTAATACCATAAAATGTATACTTTTTAAACTTTTATCATCTCTGGAAAAAGAAAAACAGACAAAAATAAATTAAGCAGACAGATATAGTACAGCACACCCTAACCCAACCTGTCCTGCAACAGTCCCGATGTAGAGATTAAAAAAAAAAAAAGTATTTTGTACACACCTTGGAATCGTGCCAGAAGCCTGCCCTCTCCACCCAAATAAACAATCCATCTCTTCAACCCCCCTATAAAGATGTGCGCAGACTCACACTCTGCCTCCATGTCCCCCTTTGAAGTGAGCGTGTTCTCTGGCCAGCCCCCCCACTCCCCCCACCCCAGGCGGGCAGCACCGTGGCCCAGGACCAAACAACTTGAGTCCGCCAGTTATTAACTTGCGTCAGGATACCTGCTGTCTCTGGATCCATCAAAGAAAACGCCAGCCATCCGACGGCACGAGCTCTGCCCCATCAATTACACTTTGCTTTATATGAATGCATTAAGTGTTCATTCAACACCCAGACACAACTTTTACAGTATTTAATCTGTTTGGGAAAGTAAAAAGCTTTTTCCATACGCGGGGCTGCCTGCTGTAGCACACAATGTTGTCTCAAAACTATTTCAAAATTCTTTCAGGACTTCCTGCTAAGTTGGAAGCCCTCGTTTGATCTGCTACGCTACTTCAGGAGCGGACAGGAGGACCAACTTTGTACCAAAAACTTCTGGAAGGACCAAAAGTTTGCGTGATAAATGCAAGTCACGAACAAATCAGGATTCCATTCAGACAAGTTTATATTCAAGTATTTCTTGTCTCTGTACCCACACAAGTTTCACCTAAGGGGAGACCTGACTAACTCGTTGGTGTTTTAAATGGATTTAAAATGAAAATTACTGGCCGGCGGAACCAACTCGATACTGGAGTGTTCAACTCCCAAATGTAAAGAAAACATAACAGAGATGGATGCTAACCCTGAACAATTCATCACACATGCAAATCAACAGGGTTACTTCCCCCGCCCGCCCGCCCCAAATATCACACAATCAACGCAGACCACCGACAACCTTTCACTGCCACTGGGGAGCAAAATCTATGTAAAAACATGACGTGAAAATCCTGCCTGACTTTCACTTTTTTTGACTAAGATGTACTAATGAATATAACCAAGGTGCTAAAGGGTCACTCCTTTTATTGGATTTGGGTTATGGGATTTTCCCCAACAGCAGCAAGTTCAGCGAACACTTTACATCCAGCCGAATTGGTCAGTGTAAAAACAGGCTGACTGGTTACTATATGCATAAGTCATATTCTTCACAAGTCTGGTGTTTCACAAAACCTGTTCTGTCAGTTTGCCCAGTATGAAGTTATACAAAACAAAATTCACATACAAAAGTGCTTTCACTGTGAAAAGTGATAAAACCACTCTTAAAACAAACATTAAGACAAGTATGTAACTCAAGGAGCATTCAGAAGTTTGCCTCTTTCTGCCAATACGTCACAGTATTAGTGAATGCGATGGGTTTGGTCTGGTCAGAGCACGCAGGTACAGCGTCCAACATCCCTTTTATGCAAGATCTATCAAATGCTTGTGGGTTGTGTACTGCAATATAATACGGTGCAATTCCCTTCACATAGAGTGGCAGTCCTGCAGGTCATAGAGCAAGGTCCACTATTTGAGTCATGACAGTGACCTAGACCTCACCCAACAATCAACACAGAAATCATTAAAAAATAAAATCCAGATGGAATCCAGTAATAATAATAAAAAAAAAAAATTACCAGAGGAAAGGTGCCCCCACCATTTACGCAAATTGTGAAACTATGATCGATTTGCTTCAACCTTAATATTCCTCAACTATACAACACAAATATTCTTACTTGTACATTAACTCAAGCTGGACGGTGTCTCAGTCTGCCAAGGCCGTACAGGGAACAGTAGCTTAAATTTTCAAGATGGCTGACGTCAGGCTAACTAAAAAGACTTCAGCACCGGTCGTACGGAACCTTGCGAGTTACAGTTCTCCAGCAGCGACGCGCTCCTAATTCCCAGCGCCTGGGGCTTTGCCAACACTCACAGTTCTGCTTACAGTAGCCTAACAGGAACCCTGAGCACTTGCAATGCCTATGTACCTAAAGAGGCGATTGGGAAAGATTCACACCACTTATCCGAGCGTCTACGTCACCGACAGATGCACAGAGGGTGGGACAGTGAGACGCAGGTAGAAATTAAGCAGGTGCATCATAGATGTCAAATTCCACACATTCCCACTAAATGACTCCGCTTTAAAAACAAAGTTCAGGCTATTTATTGAACAATGTCGTTAAGTTAAACACTTCATCTTAATCAGCGAGAGCAATGTGCCATGACACACCAAACATATTTAGTACTCACACTTTTCATAAATACGCACATGCTATATACCTGCCCCCAAATCGGTCTTGGTTCTGCATTAAAAATATTTCAATGATGAGTGGTTCTCGCATTATAAATATGCCGCCCACTTTTAACATCACTTAGCGGCATGAGACTGTACAGGTTTAAAAAGGACCACGTGTACGTGTTGGTGATGTAGTGGTCAAACAGAGCAGCCTTGGCCCGTTACTGGAGAATCTCCCAGAATGCAACTGACTGGCCGGCTGTTCACTGACACATGGTGCCTTCACAGTATGAGCGCGTCTCCTCCCGGGTTCGGGAGGCGGTCGTAGCCGAGGCGGCGGTAGGACGAGCCGACCCTGGGCAGAGCGAGCACAGAAAACTGTCTTCGGATCAAAACACAGGAATGGGATATGAGGACATGCAGAGAAGACGTTGGTCTTTAAAAACCTGCAACGCACACCTGACAGACCCGACTGACGAGAGTGAATAGTGTAAAATAATACAAAATGAAAGGGAGGGGGGCATTTTTCTACATTTCTGTGCTACATGTATTTCTAGAGGGCATTAAATCGGGCCAAAAACCTAGCTAGTCATGTGACGTAAAAAGATGAACATCTCATATTTTGACGAGCAGAAGGTTCAGAAGCAAAATAAGGAAAACTGGGGGAAAAAATGGGAGGGTGGGGGGGGGGGACAATGAGGGATGAGAGTGAGGTGGGCCAACACAGCCTTGGGTGAGCAGTTCACCTGAGGAGTGGCTGAGGCGCGCGTGCTGTGAGCTCAGAGTAAAGCACGCCGCCCTGCACAGAGACACGCACGTGGGGGAGGGCGGCGTTTCAGGCGTGCTGCGCCGCCAGCTCCTGGCCGATGAAACGCCGCAGTCGCTCCAGGTACTGGCTGTACAGTTCGATGTCATTGTGCCCGGCGCCTTCCACCCACAGCGGCTCCACAGCCTTGGGGCAGCGCTCGAAGAGGGCCAGCCCGTGGGAGAAGTCGATCACCTCGTCCTCCGTGCCATGGATGATCAACACCGGCGACGTGATCTTGGATACCTTCTCGATGCTGAAACACACGGAGAGAGACACACACATATATGCACTCAGGACCAACTGGCTGATAGGTTTCTGGACTGGAAAATGCACAGAATGTTTTATCCGGTGAACTCTGGCCACCAGCCGGTGACATCACATCACAAGGGGGGGGGGGGGGGGGGGCGCCAGC
>JAODUD010000033.1:4362144-4376008 GCA_026784285.1 Stomatorhinus walkeri
AAACACCCAGACCAGCCACTGGGCCGCACGCACCATCACTTGTAATAAGGAAGATGGCAAATATGCGAGCACTCGGTGGAATTAATTCAAGCCCCACCCTCCTTGCCCTACAGAGTACAAGTGAAGAAAGTCATTTCGTCCGGCGCTGCGCGTCATTTGTTCCGAGCCTGCGTTTCTAGGGACTCTGTCTCCCCTCTCACAACTTCTGGATCTTCTCGGCCACCACTACAGGGTTTTCCTTGCGAATGCGAGCTGCAGCAGCCCCCCGATAGTCATAGGGGCAGTCGTGTTTGTCAGAGTAACGATGGATGGCGCAGAACTGGTTCCCACAACGGCAGTCGAAGCCTAAAGCGGGACAGACAGTGTCAAAGTATACATTTTATGAACAGACGGAACATTACTGCATGCAGACCTTGTAATCGACCCACGAATCAGTGTTCGGGCTGTCATTGGACTCATGCCAGACAATGATGAAGCTGCATGACAGCATGGTACAGCAACCGCACCAAAGCAGGTAAAGCCCTGCGTCGAGTCGTAAGAACAACACAGGCCACTGTGCACACTGACCTGAACACCTTTACAAGACTCGCTGTGTGAGAATGGCTGAAAACACCATTAATGACATCACTCGTCCTGGATGTACTTTGTTCGAGCACCCCCCACCCCCCAGGAAGGTGCTTCAGATCAATTTGTACATATATAAACAGACTAAAAATAGCTTCTCCCCCCCCAATCACCAAGCAACCATAAACCTGCTGAACTCAGTCTGAGAATCTGACACTGAATACATACAATAAGTCATGCTGGATGTGCAATACACTGTTTACCATTTATTAATAAAGTGTAACATGTGAATAATTTATGCTGCCACACACTAGTGTGATAATGTGTGTTGTGGTTATTCTGCTAGAGTTAGAAATCTGATTGAAGATTTAATATTGTATATGGCATCTTAGCAAATACTTTGACATATGTTTTTTTATTTAATTGAGCTTTACTAAGCATTTTATTAATGTACCTTGGGGTTGTCATACAAGTAATATCTTTGTGTTACACAATAACAATAAAAGTACTTTAATTTAAAATTTGCGTTCCTGCCTCAACATCAGCACTTACAGAACACAATGAAATATCTGTATTACTTTCTCTTAACACATGGCCACTGAATCCAATTTCTAATGTGGTTTCCTTAAAGGGGCCCTATTACACTCATCTTCACTCTTCATAATTTCATTTTTCGGATCTACTACAACATATTTGCCGAGTCTTACCGGTGAGGCCCACTTTCTTCCGACAGGTGAAGCAGCGATTCTTCTTCTTACTTTTGTCAGGGGTCTGGTCTCCATCAGAAGAAGCCTGTGCGGCTTCCAGGGCTGGACCTGATAACATCCACAGTAAATCTCAGATAAAGCACCGACGACAACAAGCGTCACACGATCCGAAGGCATCGAGTTCATTCGCAAATATCTCATGACAGTTATGACGATGCTTCACGACATTGAAAACTGTAACCATGACAACATTTCTAGACCAAACCTTAATAAAAGCAGCAATCAAAGGGAATTACAAAACGACACTTCATGCATCGTCACCCTCAACTCAATTTCACCATCTTGCAGAACAAGCTGATAGAATGGGCAAATACATCATCCCTGGGTCTCTCTTGGCGACCCGATTCCCCAAATGAACCATTTTGAACACGACGGCATCACGCAGAAACAATACAAGAGTTTGCATGGTGCGTTTAGGAGTATCATGGAGTATTTAGAAGTATCACGCAAAAATAAATCAAGACAAGTGTCCCACGTTCCCAAAGGGAAATTATATTACAGACACCATGACAGAGATAAAAATAAAGCTACCTTTGGAAACCACTATGCAGAGTAAAATTTATACAAAAGGTTAAACGCGTCACTCGCAGCTCAAGTATGCTCAAGGTGGAAAATCGGAAGATACTTACTATAGTGAATATAACGAGAAAAGGATAGATTGAATTCACAGCTAAAAATTAGGGTCATTATTCAAATAAACAGAGTTACAAATGAAGCTGCAAAGAGGTGAAGTGAACCAGCTGTTATAAGGTTAGTCTAAATATAAAAACCAGTGTCTGTTTTAGTACTTAATGCTGCAAATATGTCTTGACGTAGTAATGGACCACAACACACCCATGTAAAGTACCTTGGGGGTGACTTGTGAAAGGAGTAATATAAAAAGAATTGCAACGTCCAAGAAAATACATGTGCAACATTAAAAATGTGTTTCTCTCCAATTGAAGTATCCCCAAATGTACAAATGAAATGATCCTTAATGTAAATCATTCACTTCACTGAGAATCCATAAGCTTATGATTAGAAAATGGAAGAATGTACACACCAGGGGTTAATGTTATGAGGATCGTGTATTTGTTTCAAGGGTGCACTAAACCTTTCAGGCTTCCAGGTTAGGCTAGCACAGAAAATGAGGAATCAAATATGGAACGGAACGTACTGCTGAATTTCACAATTCTGCCGATTATTTTCCTTCAATAGACATGCAAAGACGACCAAAGAGAAATTAAGACGCTGCAATAACTTCAATGTAAAATGCAACCAGTACCCTTGGGAGTGGATAGCCCTTCCTCCTCCTCTTCCTCAGCCCGGTCAGAGTCGGCAGCCGCACTCTCCTGACTGATGCTCATAGCCGTCATCTGTTGTGTAACTGGACTGGGGGAGCTGATACCAGGGCAGACCAGCAGTTTGGAGGACAAGTACACAAAATGTGATGCTTGCTATGTGACATTACGCCACAACCTACACATTTTAAAAGGTGCACCTGACAGTGTCTTAAAATCTGCTCTAGAAACAACACAAAAGGTCTTTCTTCACAAACCTTGATGTCCTCTCTTCAGACTGGGCAGCTTCATCGGTACTGGGCTCTGGGACACTTTCAACAGAAAAGCTAATGCCATCAGAAGGTCCTGCAGGTGGCGTAGCAGCTGTGCGAGACGTTAAAAAAAAAACAGCATTGTCATAAGACATAAGATACGGCACCAACGCGATTCATATACAAAGAAAGGATTTTAGATCGAAAGATCATTTTTTGACCCAGTGGGTAACTTAGACGTTCAGTGGCATATACATACAAAACCACCATTTAAAAGAATAATAAATAATAATTATAATACGAAGCACAAAAAGACCAACAAAACATTAACAACAGTAATCAAGGGTGGTGATAAAAGGTGAAGCAGAAGGAACAGCAGTCACCAGAGGCATGGTAGTACAGTATTTGCCAGTGGGGGCAGCTGCAGTCTCACCTTTCTCTCCAGCAGGACTGGTATGGCCACCTCCCTGCTGCCTCTGAAGGTGCTCCTTGTAGCAGACTGAACACATGCCACTGGTGCGAGGGCTACCATAGAAGCCACATCCTGTAGTGCACAGCATTGGCACCTGTGTCTGATTGGTCTCCTGAGCCATGTTCTCTTGACTGATGGGGGGGGGGGTAGGGGAATGGGGGTGCAGCTCTGGAAACAGCGGGTGATATTTCATTAATACAAGCTGAAACTGACAACTGATTGTTGCAATGAAAAATTCTTGGTGGGGAGACACTGAACATCTATCTTCAGAGATGACATTTCAGTTTCAAAACATTTTATAATTCTCAACATACAAGTTTAATTGCTTGACACAAGGTTACATCTTATTGCCAAACAATCTTTTCTCAGTTGTACAGTATACTGCAGAAACAGGTGACCGCATTTATTTACAATTCCATAAAATTACAGTAACTGAAGGATGATGTTATGGAAATCCCTGCTGTCCATCTAAAAGCTTAAGGATGTCTCAGTGTATACGTAAAAAAAAATCTGCATACACCAGGAAAAAAAAAAACAGGTGACTCATTTTGTTCTCATTTAATTACTTCATAATACTCACTCAGGACCTTATTTGTGTATTATGCACTTTTTCATACGTGTTTGCACTGTCCTTGCACCTGCTCTGCCTCGTGCTACATGCGTGTTCGTTTGTGCTCGATGTACGTACAAGAATTTCCCTGGGGAAAACTAAGTTCATCTAATCTAAACATCAGATCTCTCCAACCGCATTACTCAGCTATTAAAAAGTTAAACACAGATAACTGAACGTCTTCAGCCTCTAGGCAGCAGCTAAGCGGCATGTATCGTCGTAGTCAAACAAGATTTTCGAACATTCCAACTCGCAAGATCAAGACCCAGAATCAGACGCTTCATTCTACATCACCGATACACCCAGTTTCAAAAGCTTTACGTGCACCCGACCTTTATTAGTAAATAATAAAACAGTTCCTCAAAACAACGCTCCATGATACATTTCTATGTTAAACAACGATAAGAGGGGAAAAACATCCTACTTAAAGTCAAATCCCGTATAGAGTTACATTCTTGTGCTTGCACGTAACCAACACATCGTGCGTTGTAAACACGGTTACACCTTAATCTACCCTATTGACTGGGTAGGTGGGGGTGGTCTTCGTGCAGTTACGGAAAAAAACGACTAACATCGGGCCATCACTGTAGTCCGGGGTTGTTCGGGGCCTGCGCCGCTAGACACACATTTCCTCTTAACAGACCAGCTGAGCAACTCCACATCTAGCCACATCTAGCCATCGCCACCTACCCGAGTCACCCATAAAAGGCACGACCGATGTTCCCAAAGACTAAACATATGGAAAGGCTGTCGTACCCAGATACGGGAAAGGCTTTGTTAGCCCTCGCCGGGCTGTTAATTGGAGCCAGTTCCGACTGCCCCGTTTACAATTTCAGTGCAGAAACAGTGGCGGACATTACAAGGCGGGGGGGGTGGGGGTACTGATAAAACACAATCACGTCGACGTCAACTAGACGTAAAACATACGGATAGGACTTAATAGCTAGTCAGTGCTAATTGAGTCACAATACTGGCGTGAGGCACAAACAAAGCCTACGTGTAATTACCCGGGCGGCCGGCCGCCCCGCACCGACGGGTACATCGGAATTCGTCCGGCTCCGTGGCGAGCTAACAAGTTGAAACCTTAAACTTCAAATCCCCTAAACACGAGTGTGGATTAAAAATGGACAGGAAAAAAAGGTAATATGCTACGCAATCATTTAAACGGGCTACGAAAAACAGCTAAAATATTAACAACCGTAAAAGAGTGAAACCGTTACACCTAGCGCGCTAGGCTAGCTCATACATACCAGGTTTCGTCCGCAATTCGCTTTGGTGTTTGAGAGTCGTCCTGCTCTCGGGAAACAAACGTAGATTACCGGCGACACAAGCGGCTTCTCGCGTCGGGAATACGGCTGATTTCGGGCGCTGCTGATCTTTAAACGCGGCGGTGGCGGCGCTGCCGTCCTTGGCGGCTGCTTAGCTCGTCGGCTACGGCCGATAGCCGGGGACCTTGGCGATGATGTAACGAGCGGAAGTGACGACAACCAGCCGACTGACGGCCTTTTTTTATATCAGTCCGCTCAGTCTGGGCCAAATCGACCGGGGCGGGGTGGGAGGTGTCCAGTCCCGGATCTTGGGATCCCCAAACAGGCAGGGTGTTTCCAGTTCAGGGGCCAGATCCGTTCTTGTAACCTGCCCCCTTGCCTTCATCAAACAACTAAAAATTAGATCCATCGCAATCCACCCACCTTATGAAAAATTAACAAAAACAGTAGTATTGATTTAACATCCCAACTAAGTTATTCGTTATAAACGAACGGACAAAACTGACCTTTTAACTCATGAACTGATAGCGTTTTTATATTATATTTTCATAATTCATATGATTTGGCATATATTATTGGGTACTTCATTTTTTGCTATATTCTTAGAGGGTTTTTTCATCGTGACATTTTAACTATAAAGCGTCTATTTTACGGGTGAGAGACCTTATTTTAATATGTACGGGGCGTTGTTTCTTTATAAATGGTTCGTTCTTATAATATAATATATGTTATCTAACGAGCGAGGCAAGTTTCTGCTTCTTTTGGAAAAGTACATGCAATATAACCGTGAAGCTAGCTGCTATACAGGGATGAAGCAGTGCACCGCAAGTTGAAGAATATGGCAACGTGTGGGCAGGAACTTGGGCAGCAGTCATTTGACAGTTTCACTGTCATGTGTCGCTTTGGTAAACAGAATATATTTTGGAATTAAGTTATGGATTTGTTTCTGACCCCCATTTCAGGTAGATTGGGTACCTCTCCCAGCATATGTGCTGTGAGCTGACCCCCCCGGGTTCCTGGTACATGCTATGCCCCTTGGTGCATACAGCGCAAGCTTAGAACAAGCACCCTTCAGAAATTAAGCTATGAGCTGAGTACCAAGGTCCCTGGCTTCTCTGTATGCAGAACCGTGCAATTAAGATTAACAAAAGGGTCACTGGCTTGGTCAACATACTGGTTGGCATTTTACAGTATACTTACACCAGAGTGTGAATTTGGAATTACAGGGGCCCTTGTTGCATGATGCTTATATCACAGCCGTAACATTTGGCCCTTCACACACATTGTTTATTGTCAATGTGCTGTTAGCTAGCTAGCTACGTGGATGTGGGCATCATTCCAGCTTGATGGGTATCAGCAAAGGTGGATTGTCCAGCTTGCGAAAGTAAAATCAGCATAAAGAGACACAGTCATAGAGTCCTCAGCTGGCTGGATGAAGCAAAATCTTGGTCTGGATTTTTACTTTCTGGACCTGAACTGTCCATCTCTGGGTATTAGTGCTAAACAAAAGATCCTTTCATGCTGTGTTGCTGTAATTTCGTTGTTAATCCAAATAATGCTTTTAGTAAAACTACCTCCCCATTTCAGGAACAATGGCCAATAACGCTAGCTAAGCAGCTTGTCAGATAAATTTAGCTGGTGCTATACCTGACAAGCCACAACATAGCAGGCTAACGAATACATAAGGACTTGGTAGAGGAGCAGAATCTAAACCCTGTACACGGTTTATGCTCTCAACTCCCCCTCCCCTGCTGTGACTGGGGGGGGGGGGGGGGGTTGGAGTCCTCCAAAAGGCAGGGGCCCAGGGACCTCACAGGACCATCGTCCGACCCTGCTTACAACAATCACTTTTAAACATCCTATCAATAAATGTCTTATCATATTCAGTTCTTCCACTTTGAATGAATATCTGTGCTTCTCTAGCTATTGTTAGAAGTAGTTTGGACCCATGCTTACCAATGAATATTTAATGTAAATTAAGAAATATTTGGTATAGCTGCAATAATAGCAACGTTTTGAATTTTGTGTGATGTTTTATTCTAAGGAATGGTTGCAACCAAATCGGGTACATATCGCATACGGTAGGGTGAAATGCTGAAATTTCAGTTCTAGTGGAAATGAATGCAAGAATTTTACAGCCTACACGAATTAGGAAACACCATAAAGGCCCTATCTGCTGAGTAGATAAGTTGGAAAATAAGTTAGACTCTAAGAAAAGTAAGTAGTGGTTTTGTAGCTTATAACACATTATTTATTGCAGTTTTAGTCCCACATTTTGCATCGATGATCCTTTCAGAGGAAGAACCCAGAATTTAGGAAGCAGACAAGACGTTCAAGGATGATACAGGGCTTGGTTACATGCAAAATGGCCCCACACAAATTGATCTACAAATGATTAACATCGTCAAATTACCTTTTTAGTCTGGTATTAGACAGCCATAATCTCATAACTATAAGATGCAAAAGTGACAAGATTTTGGCATTGTGACATCAGTGTAATACAGACTGATACAAGAGCGCCAGCCCTGCAGCATTGATAATAGCTGCATTATCAGGTTATGCAGCACACACAGCAAGATAAACACCAAGTTATACTCTCCATCAAAAAGGTATCTGTAAATATAATAAAAGCATACCTGAACCAAAGGATAGTACCTGACTGAAAATGAGAAATGGATGAAAAAACTCATTCCTGCCAGTAAGGACCCTCACCCCCCCCCCCCCCCCCCTTTTTAAATAAAATTCTGTCTTTTATACAAGTCTTTGTACGAAGCCAAAGAGAATCACGTAATGAATGTTGTGTGAAATCTGCTACTGAGAAAATGGATTTCACCGCCTTTGCTTATTTTCCCTTTGTGCGTTCAGAGGACCGAGTTGTGTTCAATAAGACAAATCGCGCGAGTGCATTTTGCAAAGCTACATTTGTCATGGACAAACACACGATTCACACAATGCCGTCTTTGTGACTGTGTAACCCCCCCCCCCCCCCCGCAGGGGGTTGTGTGTGGCGGCACATGCACGGGGAGTGGAGGGGGGGGGGGAGTACTTGTTAATTAGCTATTTTTATTATATGATTTCCTTTAAGATATACAAGTATCCTGTATGTCAGGGGGTATTTCAGTGGGTCGCAATATGTGTGGTTTAAACCATTCGACATCTTTTACCGCCTCTATCCCCCTTGACAGCTTTCACTGTGAATCTGAATTGTGATTTACTGACCAAGGAATAGTGCGAGCCCTGAGACCAAACTAGCAGAGAAGCATGACATATGTAATCCACATTATATAATTAAAAGGTCTTAAGGGCCGAACAAACATGTTTAAATTCCAGGTGAATAGTTTTAAGTGCCTTTTTATTGTAGGTTTTGCTCATAAATCTTTGCGGGAATATACCACATAGAAAGACAAACAGAAAAGTTATCCCCGGCAACCGCAGTGTGAAGCCTGGCTTAAAAATGATCCAGAGCTTTGCCGAATATCTTCCTGTGCATATTTTTTTACCGTTTGCCTCAGCATAAATTATTTCACCATCGGCTATCTTGGCCTACAAAACCAGCTGACACCCTCGATATTGAAAGTGACCCCCACTGCATTTATCTGCCAAGGGGATCTCCCCCCCCCCGCAAAAGTGGAAACACAGAAGTCCGGAATGGGTGGGCATTTCAGTCCCCCCTCTGCTGCACCTCCTCAGCCTTCTCCGTGATGAGGGGGGCAAAGGGCCCGACCAACCAATTGAGAGGCGTGTTGTGAAGAAAATACTCCACGGCGCCATCTAGAGACTGCCGGATCTGTAAAAAAACAAAATGCAGCTCAGATTAACACGGATTTGGCACCCGAACTCACTTACAAGTCAATGCCTTTACTTGTTCATTCAGCTGGATAATGCTGCCATAGATGTAACAGTGAAGCATTCGACGCATGGCAGCCCTGAGTCACGTTTTACAAAAAATGGAGGCGTCACACCTAGTATCAAGGTGATGACTGAATAGGACCTGGATAAAAGCAGGGGGCCACCCAGTATCATATAAAAATAATGGAAGCTCCTTAATTTGCCACCATTATTAATATCGGTTTGAAGACGCATGCATTTTAGCCACAGGACAATGCAGAGCAGTAGATAAATTAAGCTCTTCATACATCTATGACACTGTACTTCTCTAGGAAGCAGAGCAGACTGTTATACTCGCATTAGCTGCACCCTGACAGCACCAGCAGCTCATGATGGTGGATGGGGATGGTCTGGCCAGTCTTCAGTAATGTAACATAATTGCCATTTTAAACAAAATAGCAGTAAGAATTCACTTCAGGACCAGGAGGAAAAACACATCAGTTTCCAGAACAAAATCACTCTCTGTTTTTTAGAGTTTGCTGGAAAACTACCCAAGAAAGGACACTCAATCTGTCTTTTATGGACAACATCCCTTAGGCTGCATTAACATAAAAAAAAACACAATAATAATAAAAATAATGTTGCCTAGTTACATTTGAGCAGATAGCGGGAATGAGTCAGCCCATTAATACCTGAGTCAGCTGTTGGCGGCTCTGCTCCAGGAGGGGGGGGGAGAGGACGCTGGTGTCACGGAGGGAGGAGTGCAGCTCGTCGGCCGCGCGCCTCGCGCTGGACAGCTGCTCCTGCACGGCACTGGGGAGGCCCTGCGCGCTGGACACCACACCAGCACATGCCGTGCGCACCTGCACACTCAGACTGCGCACCATGGAGAGGGCGCGTGACTCCAGCTGCTGGGCATGCACACGAGAGACATGCTCAGTGACGCACTCGGTGACGCACTCAAAGTCCCGTATCACTCCAAACCCGTGGGGGGGCGGGGGGGCTTAGCATCAGGCTGTTCATCTGTTTCATTTATCTACATGATGCTTTTATCCAAAGCTTAGTACTTGCTGTAGGAGGGAGGGTTACAATTTACATGTTCTCCCTGGGATTTGAACCCATAACCCTTGTGTGTGTGGTGGGGGACTTGGCATCAGGCTATTAATCTATTTCATTTATCTATCTGTTGCTTTTATCCAAAGCTTAGTACTTACAGTCCAAGGGAGGGTTACAATTTGTATGTGTACCCTGGGATTCGAACCTACAACCTTGGGGTTTTTTGAACAATGCTTTACTTGCCCTGCCTCCATTTCAGGCACACCTAAACCCTTCTGGCCATATTTACAGAATGATTATGCTGATGTGAGTGACGCTAAGCCGATTAGAGGGCGGCTCCTGCGAGATCTCCTACCTCCCCCTGCTCCTTGGTGCTCTCCATCACCCCCTGCCCCTCCTGCCACTCTGCCCAGCGCTGCAGCAGCTGCTCCCGTGCCCCCACCAGCTGGCTGCCGGCAGAGGCTAGGGCAGACCGCGAGCCTTCCAGCAGGTCCAGGGTGCCGGCTATCTGGCTGAGGGCGGTGTGCGTGGCGTCGCGGGCTCGCCGGGCCCGGCCCACTGACTGCTCCAGCGCCCGGTCCCGCACCTTGGACGACAGCCTGCCCAGGCGGACAAAGTAGCTGGGGCTGGAGGACGGGGAGAAGCTCACCAAGGCCTGGGCCTCCTCTGCTGGGGGGGGCTCCGCCAGAGCAGCTGTGTGCACAAGACAGGAATCGGGCCCCCCCCCCTACTTCAACAATCCCCTTGAAAAACTTCAGAGGACACAGACACACCCAGAAAGCCCCGCACTGCCGCAATCTCCCTGGACGCGAGGGCATTGCCAGTTGGCACCAGCTTCAGTTGAGGAAGCTGCACTCGACTGGGTACACAGAGCTGAAACTGGGTAGGATTCAGTTTGGTCTTTTGCTTTAAAGGTAGACAAGCTGTGAGTGCAGAGAACCATTTCTGCCCCCCACTGTTACACTGAGCTGCTACCTAGACACTCATGGACTTTCTGTTACCTTTAAGATGCCTGGCCATTCTCCTCTGATCATTAGCAGTGGTGGGTAATGCTTCACAAGAACTGCACCTTCATAATGCATTCGTAGAACATTCATAAGCAGCATACAAGTATACTTTAATGTCCTAACGTACCTTAACAGCTTTAATTTTTATTCATAACAAGCATTATAATCACGTTTGTTATTAATGCATTTTAAGCTGCTACGGTATGTTAAGCATGTTAAGTTATACATACTTACTGTTTATGAATGTTCTATGAAGGCATTATGAAGGTGCAGTTAATGTAAAGCATTACTCAATGCCATTTTCACCCACAGAACTGCTAATTGGATTCGTGTTGCTCATCACACCATCCTCTGTAAATTCGAGTCACTTCAGGAGTGAAAATCCCAGTAGAGTGGCTGTTGGAGATGTATAATCACCACATCTGGCATCAGCATTCACACCTCATTGGAAATGACTTGGGTTATGCATCTTCTATCATGCGTCATTCTAATGCTTAGTTGAACATTAACTGATCAGCTAATATTTTCCAACCCAGTCCTTGGAGACACCAGACAACTCACATTTTTGCTCCTATTGGGAGCTGGGAGGGAGCAAAAACGTTGACCGGCTGTGTGTCCCGGAGTACCGGATTGGGAAACACTGGTCTAGATCCTGTCTGTGTGCTGCACATACTGAGATGCTAACGCAGGATTTGCTGTTTGTAAGGGCAGGCTGTTCGCTACCTAATAAAGTGGCCACTAAGTTTATAAAGCAGGAAATGATGCAGGAATGCATCACGAGACACCCGTGTAAAGTGCCTTGTGGTGACTCTGTCGTGTAGGGTGCTATATAAAGTTAAACTGAAGTGAACTGAAATGACCTCAGCGATCATTCACAGCTCTGCCATACCTCCACAACACTTCTATGATCATTTCTTCTAAGATCCATAATTAGCCAGTCGATGAAAAAGTACACACCCGATTCGGAGTCAGAACGTACATGTATATTAGTACTGCAACTTGAATTCTCAATATTTTGGCCTAAATAAAAATGAACGTTAACCAGGTCAACAAAATGTTTAGTCTAAGAATAATGACGATCATCATTTTTCACTGCCAGTTTAGTTTCAGGTGATTAAAAAAAAAAAAACAAGGACTGGCTGCAATAAAAGCAATAAAACCACACGTGCCACTGTTTATTAATCTTAAATTGTGAAATATGTTTCAAATGAAACAGCAACTATTTTGTTAATATCAGTAAGCTCCATATGGTGCCAATCACATGACCCTGCCTTGGCCCCTCCCACTTCCAGACCCAGCGACGCCCAGTTCTCACTCACCCAGCTCCTTCTCACTTATGGGCAGGTTCTGTTCCACCCAGTCCTCTGAGCGGCTGATGGCCAGTCCCACCCCGCTGCTCACCATCTGGCCCACGCGGGACCCCAGCACCGTGCTGATGCCCCCACTGACGGCGGCTCGGGTCAGATCCACGCTCCCCGTCACCGCGGCCTTCATCGCCTCCTTTGCCCCAGACACAGACTGGCACACCATCCCCACCGTGTCTGATACCAGCTGCAGAAACCCAATCAGTCCCAGTAGGTCAGACAACTAAACTCACAAATGTCAGCAATGTGAGGACATCCAACCATCCATCTTCATAACCACTTCGCTGGGACTGAACTAAAGTGAGCATGGAGCCTATTTCAAGGATCATAGGATGCGTAGCAGGGGACAAACCTGATGAAACGTCAGTATCAATGTATTAAAAATTAAAAATTATGTAGCAGTCAAAGGATGATGAGGTGGCGTGTGTGTGTGTGTGTGTGTGTGTGTGTGCTCCCCTGCCTTGCACCCTTTGGATGAACTGGACAAACAGATGGATGTACAAAAGAAATCACATCTCCACAATCGTCTGCTATAAACAGTCACAGGAAACACCTGCGGGATTCCCTGTTGTTGTTGATGATGTCACCCATCAGACAAACACATGCTGTACAGATAGCATCAGCCCTGCCATTGGCCAGCAGCTGCTGGGACAGTCTACACGAGTCGCCGGGTCGTTACCTTGTCGGCGGGCTGCTGCAGGATCGGAAAGCTTTGCTCCACCTTGTCTAGCCCCTTCATGGCGTAACTGTTTACCACGGCGACTAGACAAGGCCAGGTGAGAGAGAGAGAGAGAGAGAGAGAGAGAGAGAGAGAGAGGGGAATGGAGCGGGGCATTCACAGGTCACACACATTTAATCTTTTACAAAACCACCAAAACAGAGCATAACCAGGCATTCTTCAGCCAGAGAAAGCGCTGCCAATCTGTGCTAAATAAAGCATTTTGGAAACCAGTTGAATACATCTATGTTTAATGGACTGGAATAATCGATTGGCACACACTTCTATCCAGGGCCTTAGGGAAACTGTTTTGTGAAAGGCATTAAATAAAAATAAAGTGTATCTATCCATCTATTTTGCATGCTCGCTTGTCCTATTCAGGGTTGTGTGGGTCTGGAGCCTGTCCCAGAGGCTAGGGGAACAAGGGAGGGAACAAACCATGATGCGGCGCAAACCCATCGCAGGGAAATAAACTGAGTTTAATGTAATATTTGTTTTGCAGATATTTTATTCAAATTTATACAAGTAATACATCCATGTTATTTCTATATCTGTAAGAAAATGACCTGTAGAATGCAGATGGCACAGTGCAAGGCCCCCTTCCCCAGCTATGCCCCGCCCCCTTCCCCAGCTGTGCCCCGCCCCATTCCCCAGCTGTGCCCCGCCCCATTCCCCAGCT
>JAODUD010000033.1:4380358-4392691 GCA_026784285.1 Stomatorhinus walkeri
AAGACGCGGTATACAAATAAAATTGTATTGAGAAAATACATAAACATTAGCTGTAGGCCAACTTATAAATACAGCTACAATTAAGAGCAAACATTGTTATTGTGGCACGTTGTCTGAGAATCTAAACTCGAAATATCAGTCTCACTATTTTTGAATGAATATTAAAAATGAACGAAATCCATCCATCCATCCGTCCGTCCATCCATCCGTCCATTCATTTTCGTATCCCGATCAGTTTCGCAGAAAATATGTAAAGTTGTTAACGTCAATGTCAGCGTTACCGATATATAGACTTGTATGATTAGATATGTGTAACAAAGTTTGAAGGATATTGTGTTGATTTAAGTGTAAAATTTAATAAATACATTTAAAGTAGCTTTAATAGTACTTTATTAAACATGAAATGGAGCCCCCGCCCCCACCTCCGAGGAAAAATATCCAAGGGCCTTCTTCAGGAGGGAAAACGGAAGTGAATGAATGACTGGACAATTCTGAACGATTTGTTGTTTTCAGCTGATGAAACTCGAAAGAATCGATTCTCTGAAAAGCGCATTGGTGTCCATCTCCACATAACCACGAGTTAACGTGGGTGTCAATGGCTAAATGGCTGATGTATTTCCCAGTTCCACCGCAGCGGGGCAGTCCTGCTCTGCATTCGAGCTTTCGTGGGGGCAAATAACAGTAATTGGTCAAAGGCGCCTTCATCTGGCGTATGTACATAATCACGGTAGTCATGAGTTACAAACCCATGCGTCCCAGTTATATTATGATTATTATTTTATTTCCCCCCTCTACTATTAAATAAAAAAAACATCTATAAAAGCTGAACTTCTAAGAATAAGTGGAAATCACGTGTAACTGCGTATAAAGCCATTGAACTGCGATATGGTTAAATGCACAAAGGTCTCTGCTGTTGAACCCTGGTGTTTCACTTAATTTAAACTGTCCTGGTTTCAAACATCTAAATGAAGGTCTGTATCTATTATTCTCATGTCTAAGTTATGTACAGAAATTTATGAAATTTAAAAAGAGAGCAGCAAGCTTCTTGAATCACAGGTTGACTGCTACTTAAACACTTCAGGAGAGGATTTTTATTATAATGTCTGACTTCAGAGGAGATTTTTATTAAAATCTAGCTTGACTTAATAGATTTTTTTTGTATACAGCTTTGTTACGGTCATTAGGGGAAAATTCCTAGAGGGGAACAGATTGTCATAAAATATTGAAAAAAACTGGGGATACTTAATTTTGGTATTAAATTCCTTCCGAAAATTAATTCATGCTCCAGTTCATGAATGATAGCTTGCATAAAACGAAACAAAATGAAGCGGATCTCAATCCTCAACATTTAACCTAAGTCAGAGGTGGCCAATCGTATCCGCAAAGGGCCGGTGTGTATGCAGGCTTTTGGGGGTAACCTTTAGGTCAGCTGTTTAAACCCAGATGTGAGGATTTTTCAGCCAATCAGTCCTCTAATTAGTAATATAATTAGGGAGCGGCGGCAAAAACCTGCAAACACACCGGCTCTTTGCGGATAAGATTGGGCACCCTGACCTAGGTGTTCTGTTGGATATTTGAATGTGTAATTTAGGACGTTCTTTTACTGCAACACGGTCCTGCCCTCTTGCACTTATAGGTCAGGTATGGGGCTGTATACTCTTTGAAGTAATTCTTCCTTTCATGTTTTCTCAGATCCACCTGCTCTAACATCCATCTGCTGATGTGTGGGAACCTCAGGCCCTGGGGGGACAGGGTGCCATCTGGTTTCTGTTAAACGCAAACCCATCTTTACACTTTCATTCTCCAGTTGTCTAGAATATATGTTCGTCTATGATTACAATATGGCATGAAAGTCTTTAGGGTCCCATGATACAAAGTTACATACTGCTGGCCTGAGGATATGTGAGTCAGGATGAATAGATTATCACCAGGTCACCCACCTGCAGCTGAAGAATTGCTGCTGCAATCTTTTTTCCAGCGATCTGCCTGCTTCCTTGCATCGGAATGAGCAGTATCTGAGAAGCTCACCTCCCCTGGAGTAGAATGAAATTCTTGATTCCTCAGGCTTCAGGGAGGGATTGAACAGAAAGGGCTAGAATTACACTGACTCCCAGGACAGCCTGAGCCATCTGGACTGGTCCAGGTTGAAGGGTGCTGTGTGCGTTCCAGTGACTGCTTAAAGTCTGCAAATATCAAAATAGCTGCACTGCTGATTGTAGTGTCTTTTTAACTGGCAGATAACTGCATATGGAGCCTGGAACTGGATCACTGATGTTGGTGCAAATGAATTTGTGACTCCAAATTGTGGTGTGAGACTGTGTGATTTCCTGGCACTTAACTGGTGTTCAGTACATGACCATGGAAAACACCCAAAAACCACCTTAATTTTTTGTTATCTAGAAACTAAAGCAAAAGTTAATCAACATTTGATATACCAAATATGTGCCGGCCATCAAAATATCGCTACATTTTCTTAACGAATTAATTGAGCGATTAATCGCTAAAGTGTATCACTTGATAGCTTCGGTGTGGCGTAACTGGCATCCTTCAGTGCCGTCACTGTCCTTTTGAATACGCAGCGCTGCCATTGCGCCCGTAGCAATGCTATAGATTCTACATGGCACGATACAGGCTGTCCGTGAAAGATTCGCTGCATCACGGTAATGAGATGATGTTTATCGTGGCAGTGATGGAAGTCAGCTATTTTTATTGTGAGATACCTATGTGTTAGACAGATCCTACTGTGTCTTTTTTCGCCAAAGGAAGAGGTGATGTAATGTGCACCCTGTTCCCAAGCTGCCACTGCATTATCTCACCAACCCCCCCTGCATTCTTTGCCAGTCTGATTAATGCCTGCCATGACAACTCCTTTCAAAGTAACACTGCACTCATCTCCAGCACAGGCAAAACAGGTTGTCTACCCAGTAAAACTAATGAGTAAACACATTAACATTTTTGACATCATGGCCAGTGCAGTATCAGCATTGCTTTAACTCTGAAAGACAGCGGGGTGCGTGCTAATTTAATTTGGAAGATTCCTTGTCTTAATGCCACATGATCAAGGAAGGTTTATGTGGGGCTTAAGCAGTGTGCAGTCTAGTATGTCTCATGTATCTATATTACTCCTTTAATTCTTTTGCTTTTTTTTCCCTGCACTGTTTCCCTCACTTCATAATCTTATTTTTTCATTCTGTTATTTACTTTGGGGGGATATAATGTCAGGCAAAAGAAGAACACGTTGACGGGGAGGGTGGATTTTCCGATGTCTACGGCAGGCACATTTCTGCAATGCACGAAAAATATGATAATAATAAAAAAGCCAGGTCTCCGACAGCCCGAGAAGCTGCTCTGACATTTCGGTTTGCGCTGCTGCTGGTCCATGTTTCCTTTGAGTATTAAATTCAGGAAAGGAAATGTAAATTGTACAAGTCAAACTGGGGGTGTGAGCTGCGATGCCCTGTTTCTAAGGCACCTCGGAGTGCAGTGAACCTACTCACTCCCCGCAGGTTTGATACCGCTTATCGAAGAGTGCATCTAATTGCAGCAAAATGGAGACTTGCTGTGTGGTTGGAGACGGTGCGTAATTCAATTGGATCCAATCACATGGATATTTCCGTGTTTCCTTCCTCTAGGGCTCGTCCCAGCCTATTTTCCTGAAGATCGTGTGCCTCTGATGCTCTGGCGCCTTCACCCCAGGTGCCCACAGCACTCTCACCCACCGCCGTGGCTCCATAATGCTGATGAGCACAACACCTTAATGTAATAATCAAAGCCCAGTGGTGCAGTGGCCTTGCCGTCGCCGTTCTGCTCCTAAGGGCCCCACTGCAGTGCCCCACCCTCCCCTGCACTTTTATCCAAAACACGGAAAGCTGCAGACTCCTGCATCAAAGCTGCAATTTTATGTGAAGCTCTTTAATATCCAGCCCAAGTCTGCAGTGATCCAGCAGCTCGGAGACGCTGAGTGGGATGAAAAAAAGAGAGGAATAGTATCGTGGTTTTGTTTATTTATTTATAGTCAGTTTCTTATCCAAATCTTCTCATCCGGCGTTTGAAGTAAGATGAAGTCGCAGAAATGGAAAAAAGGGGGCTCTCTTTAAAGTTCACCGCTCATTTTAAAGTAGGTGGCGTTTGCAGTTAAAAGAGCGTGACAGAGAGGATGATAACGCAGCCAGTGCAGAGTAACAGCCATTACAGTGGAGTAACGGCTGCTTTTGCACAGTAAAGCACCAGCTGTAGCAGTAACACAGTTAATGTATTATGTGCAATAACAGCTAATACTGCCTAATAAGGGCCTTTGAACAGTAATCAGCATCATTGCATTTCTTATACCTATTAACATTATTGAATTACAATCAGATGTCTGTAAAACGAGAATGCACTTATTTATTTACACTGTCACATTTCTAATGCTATTCAGATTCTAAATAAAGTTGAAACAGCATTTTTATAGCAATGCACACTTTACCAAAAATATTATATTTCTCATTAGTGGAATTACCACAAGACACAATCAGTTCTAACGTTAATTCCATATTTTAAAATGAAGACGGCAGTGTTCCATTAATAGTCTGCTTTTACTTATTATAGTGTGAATATATCCTCTTAATACCAATTATCATTAAGTGCAGCATAAATCTTTGTATTCTTTCTATATCTATGTATATATGATTGATAAATATTGAAGCATCTTATTTAGTAATTCCTGACTTAAATATAGCAGTTTATCATTCAGTAAAAAAGCTTCATTAGCTGGTGCCAGTGGACGCCCAGTTCAGCGCCCTAGGCAGCCGCCTATGTCACCCGACGGGCTGACTGGCGCTGTCTGCACCCTAACCTGAAGGTGTTTTTACGAATTAAAC
Organism: Stomatorhinus walkeri; assembly: GCA_026784285.1. Taxonomy (NCBI): domain Eukaryota; kingdom Metazoa; phylum Chordata; class Actinopteri; order Osteoglossiformes; family Mormyridae; genus Stomatorhinus; species Stomatorhinus walkeri. The sequence continues at coordinate 4,385,218 of JAODUD010000033.1, forward strand.
TTCATTCATTTTGTGGTTTCAATCTGTGTGCCGAGCAAAAATTTACCAGTATGTACCAGTAGTGCTGTTTCACCTGAGTAATTCTGGTAACAGAACACCCAGGGGACACACACGTCAGCCCAGGGGGTAGAGGGGGGGGCATACGGGCCGTGATAGACGAGACGAAATCAAAGCACCCGCTGAGCCGGCAGGCAACATTCAATTCTTTTTCTCTTGCGTGACACGACGCACCTGTACTTACTATTCCCCATTCGTACTCAACTCCCGAACATGATAGTTTTGTGTTTTTAGTCACTCTGGATTTTTGAAACAGAAATATGATTTTATACTCCATAAAAAGTTAATATAACAGTAACATTCCTCATGCTGAATCACTGTCTTCTTTACACACGCGTCTCTTCTAGCTCAGGATTAATTGCTACCAAATGTTCCATCTGCTTCTGCTTCGATCGGTTCCTGCGCCCCATCTACCTTCACGGAGGTGAAATCGCCTCTTTTACTACCCCCCCACTCCCCGAGTGATGGTACAACACCGATATAGTAGGTGACCCTGCCAGCCCCCTGCTACTCGGCGTTCCCAGAAGACTGGGTCTCTGTCCAGGGCTTCTGTCGGCCACGATAGGAAGAGAATATTGACCATCCTGACTCCTGCCTGCCGCTTTGTGAGGAATGGGCCTGTGCAGGTGCACTGGTGGTGTTTTCTCACACCTAGCTGAACAGCGTCCTTTGGTTCCAGAACAAGCACCTGGAACCTTAAGATGGCTCAAGATTGCCAGCCTGCTATGGCGGGGGTCATGGTATTATACACAGCTTTTGGGTCACAAAATCCACCACAGAAGATGGAAGCAACCTCCTGAAAACTCCCCTTTAATTGTTTAAACATAAGGAGACTGCCCCAGTAGGCCTGTCGTCCAGAATAAGTTTGAGATTAAGTTTGCTATTAAGTTTGTTGCTGACACAGATACCCCCTTCCAGTTTGTGGTACACCCATCCTAATATTTAGTATTTCACTTTCCTTTTAACCTTTGAAATTTGTTCACGTTTTTATGCATAACAGAAGAAATCTTTAATATCAGCGCATTTGTTACACATTGCATATACGGCAGGGGGGGGAAATTATTCAGTCAAATATGTAGGTCGTTGACACCGATTAATAGCTGTATGGCAAATTAATGCTCTGTCGCGGTTTGTTAATTGGACGTACCACTGAAATCTCCTCCTTCATACCGAGAAAGGCGGCCTTTTAGAGGTTCGTGTCTTTTTTTGAAACATCCTCTTTCTGCGCCACTTGAATATCTACGGTTCGCTACGCTCTTTTCTGCGTCGCCTCACCTTTTAACTCGTGTTATATTAAAAAAAAAAACGAGTAGCGTTCTGCATAGATAATTGAGAAATAAATTGATTCTACAGAAAATGATAAATACAGTATGCCAGAAATTGCCACGCCTCTCTCTTTATCATCGTATTTGCGCCATTACTATTGCGTAATTCGACGGTTATAAATAATAATTAAAATCGGGACACATGATTGATCCCCCTGTTAATTTTTCGTAATTCCGGTTTCAAAGGCGCACCTTTTATAACAATTAGCGAATAATAAATGAATGGGTCTCTCACCCTACTGGAGAAATTCAAATTTGAGTGCATTAAAAGAGTAATTAGTATGCATTAATTCCGTTCCAGTCGCTGTACAACTCTGCCTCAGGTTTTGTAGTTGCCTCGGTTTTCGGAGTCTCGGTGGGTGACACGGCCAGCAGCATCGGAGATGCTGTATTTCACCGCTAACGAAAAAACACCGAGCTTCTGATCCTCCTACTTTGACAAAGGAACCAGTGAACGCATGGCAGGGAAAAAAATAAATATAATTTGCCCCTGGAATGAATGGGAGTTGCCCCCTATCTGATTTCCAAAGCTGGGCATGCAGAACAAATGAACAGCGCTTTCTTTCAATGAGAGCTGAAGTGTTAAGACGCAGCAGTGACACCCCTCTGGAAAGAGCAGCAGTCGTATGCACACATAGAAAAGCACAAAATAACTATTGTGGGGGTAAATGGTCGATATTACAACTGTTACCACGGAATATATTCAAAAGAAACAGATGCGATTTTTTCCCCATATGGTGCAGCTGGTCCGGCTTCGCTGGGGTGCTGTTAGGGTCGCTGTCGCTTGTGACTCGTTTCACTTTAGCCACTGTCACTAGTTCTTTTTAAACACTTCGGAATCCTGCGCGGCTGTGGGAAGGAATATCGCTGCGGCGCAACCTGGGAATGCCATGTGTCGGGAAGCGGCATAGAGGCGCATTGTGGTGCGTTTTCCACCGGGGACAGGTGGTGCTGTGCGCGCCGGCGGGGGGAGAGAGGGCTGAGGACATACAACCCCAGAGACAGTTGTCTTAAGGATGTCACCCCGGCATACGAGGATCTGTTCGAGAAAGAGACAGGTGCGATAGTGACAAGGAGTAGTTTACAAAAGGCACGAGTGGTCGAGGCGGCTGTGGGATTGGGATTGACGAGGACCCGAGAAAAACCCCCGTCTTTGAATCGGCGTGCTGGATTCTAGCATAGGGGACGCAAGGAGAAGCCGGACGCACCTTTTCCGAAGCAGTCAATGGTAAGTAAGAGAAGCCGTCTGCCGAAAAGGTACGAAGCGCGGTAGATCCTGCGAGAGGGTGAAATTAGCGCCTGGCGCAGAGGTGCTGGGGTCGGTGCTGCTGTCATTTATTAAGGGTCGTTTATTAAGACGCGGGCTGCTAAGGTCTGGCTGGTTTAACGTGTGTTTTTTATATGTGCCAGCTTTGTGTCTCTCTATTGTCTGATGTCAATCCCTGTCCTCATATATTATGTCATATTAGCGGCATATTGTTTCTATAAATCTTTTGTTCACTTGAGGTTGTAACGTGCGCAGTTTTCTGAATTATTTACTTGTAGCAGCTCTGTCTGATGCCGTATAATTGTTGGCAGCCGTTCACTGAATTGCCCACCAGCCCTTCCACGTTTTAAATAATTAAATGAATACTGATATAATTGTTATCCTGCGTAATCCTAAAACGCCTACTGTGGATTGGACATTTTTTAAATACACGTTGAGGATAATAGATGAGAAATAGTAGTGATTTCATTGTCAGTGCATATACTTATTTTAAATCTGTTTTCAAAAGGTGGTTAGTAAAACGAATATAACAAGTTTAAACTCATTATATGGAATTTGTAAAAATATTGTTTTTAAAATTTTTACTCTTGTTACAATTATCAGCGTCATTATATTATCGGCATTATCGTCATCATCATCATCATTGTTTTTACTGTTCTTCGTGTTTTCCCATGTGTTTTATGTTAATCTGCTAAAACATTAAAATGTGATTAGCGAGGTGGCCATTGCAGGGGCAAAGGAGTTAGACTGAAGACCAACAGCCTTCCGTCTGGGGTCCCTGGCTAGGCGCCGCTCCGCTGCCTTTGACGATGGTCGTGTTGCTTCAGTAAAACCCACAGCCGCGTCGACAGGCAAACAGTGTGAAACTGTACATTCTGCATTTCGGAGGAGAAAAAGAGCACAAGAGAGGCGGGCGCCCTTAACCCTTTCGGGGGCCCTGACAGCGTTGCATAACGCCTGTGCGCCTCGGAGGCTCTTTCGACGATTCAAGGGCAGCTGGATCGAGGCGCTGTGAGCCAGGCAAATCATCCCGACCGCTACGCTTTACCTCGCAATTTCAGGTGCTATCTCTGTGATGCGTTATCGGTGGGTGGGGTGTAGCCCGTATCTTGGCTGCCTTGCCTGCTCTGCCCAGCCAGCTATGGCGTGGTCTCACTGGTGTATGAACATTGCAAGGGCCCCCCTTCACGGCCAGGATCTGCCCTTCTGCAGCTCCTTTACAGTACGTCAAGTGTGCTGGCGGGATAGTCTTGGAATTAAATTTACTTTTCTTATGGGGGTACGTGTTGAATCGCTGGCTTTTGAGTCCAAAATCCCCCCCCCCCTCGTATTTTTTTTTGGAGCCTTTTGTTGTGGCTCCGTTTCAAATTCAAATAGCCATCGAGCTGCCTTTTGTCGGTGTGCGAGGTTTGTGGACTGGAAAGGCAGAGATGTAAGCGGGAGTCCCCAAGGGCCAGGGCGGGACGATGGGGCGCGGGGGTGGGGCTGTCCCAAAGAAAAGGGGGCAAGGCGCGCGAGACGCTCCTGTGCTGAGGTGCAGCCTAGGGGACACAGCGGCCCCACCCTTCACCGTTTGTGTCAGTCCAGCTAGGGTCTAGCTCTTTAATTATAACACACGGTCTTCCTTCCCTCTGCTACAAACTGCGTCCGTATTTGATGCTTTCCCCGGTTCTGCTACGATACGCCGGCCTGTAGAACAGCGGCACATGCAGCTGGTGATTCATAGCCTGTGTTTCTTTCGCGGGGCGCTGGGGAGTTCCTGTCCTGCAGCATTTTCGCTCCTAATGTGCCCAACTTCCTCTAGTAAACTCCTCGAGCGATTATACAAGCGATATCATAAGGAACAAATTAGGTGAGAAACCTAAGGAAATACCTTCTTGCCAGAGCGACACAGTAAGCGCTCTTTCTGCACTCTCTCTCTCTCCAGTTAATTTCTCCAGAGCTGGGGAGTATTTTTACAGGGATGTGGAACCGAACTGGCTGCCAGCCCCTTTTTACGAGGTCCTGCTGTATTTGTCCCGTGATTTTTCTCAGCTTTGCTATAGTTCCTTATTCTTTACAAAACTGCTTAACAAACTGCTCACTGGAGCTCCGCTAATCCGCAGAAAGTCAAAGCGCAGTGATTTATTATAAAGTTACTTAATTGGGGAGGGGGGTTCTCATACTTCCCTTAACGTGTTAGGCCAGTGAATCCCTGCTGGGTTTATAGTGGTATCTGGAATTCTGGAACATAATGGAGGGGATGTGTGTGTGTGTGTGTGTGTGTGTGTGACAGAGCAGGGCAAAACAGCAAACTGGAGTTAGTCTGAGCTCTGACCCGAACAGAGGCCTTGATGTGACAGTGCAACAGCCGTGTGGCACCAGTTCGACAAATGTTGAATCCACTGTACTTGGGGAACAGGTGTCCCGATGGCAGCGGGTGGGGGTTTTGCTTAATCCCTCTCCAGCGTTTTATGTCGCCACAAGTGGCTCAAGCAGGGCAAAGCGGCAGCTTCAAACCGGAGCGGCAGGTGTTCTGCCTAGCCTGTGGGGTCGAGCCGGTACACTCTACCTAGCCTGTGGGGTCGAGCCGGTACACTCTACCTAGCCTGTGGGGTCGAGCCGGTACACTCTACCTAGCCTGGGGGCGGGGGTTGAGCCAGTACTCCCAAACTGCTCACCCACGCTCTGGAATTGCTGACCCTGCCCCCCTCCCAGCTTGTGTGGGCTCCCCGGTGGCTGCTGGGACTCTGAAAGGACTAAATTGTCCATGGTGGTGTTCTCATGGGGGGGTCATACATGGAAACAGGCGCATAGATGAACCCAGTGCGGGCCGGGATCTGCTCTGGGTGGGGTGTGTTGGCCAGTTATTGTCGCAGCTGGCTGAGTGTCCCCATCCCCCCCCCGTTCCTGTTTCCACAACATGTAACAAGTCCGGTCCTCCCCCCAGGGATTCGTGGGGCTGTTTAATGGCTCTCTCAACTTGTACCGTTGACTTCTCACTAGTGTTTACACTCCCTCTGAGCAGTGGCACCTACCGCAGGACTAAATCACAGACTCTAAACGTGAACCCTTCACATGGCAGCTGCGCGGTCGGCAAGCGCGGCCGTGACGGGGGCTGCCCTCGCTTCGCCGGCTCCTTCATCGCCTCGCCGCCTTGGAGTCCGCCGTAGGTTTTCACGGCGCGATTAGAGTCGCTTTCTGATCCTTTGTTCACAATTTGCGAAGTCGCAGAAGAACAGCCACCAACTGAGCGGCCTTGTACAGAATCGACGAGTTAGATTAGAGAACTCATCCTTTTGCAAAAGTACCCCCCCCCCCCCCAGAACTAATAAACCTGCTTGTCGCTGGAAACTCTGTCACGTTGTGGAAAAACAAAAGGCGATAAAAGGTGCCAGACGCCCAGAGATGCGGCACAACACCTGCGTCCTGGATGTGAACGAACAGACAGGGCGAGAGCTGGTGCTTATTGCGGCCGAGGAGAGTGGAGAGGCTGCTGTCGCCGCTGTGTGTTAACGAGCGAGAGGGCTAATGAGGGGCCCTCTGCGAGGAGCCGAGCTGGCCCTGTCGGTCGGCACGGCGACCGGAACCCCTGACCTAGCTGGCGGCGTTGCCTTGCGTTACCTATTTCTAGGTGGCCATTGAAGAGCAGTAGCCTTGAGGTCACTGGCTTTCTGAGGGGGGTGGGGGGGTTGTGGAGAATTCCCACGCGGGGCTGGGGGCCTGTTTAACGGCACCGTCATGGCCGCCTCGTCCATCACCGGTCTCCATCACTCTATTTCCCGCCGGTTCTGCCATCAGCAGGGCAAATAAGGGATTCGTCTCTGTGTCTCCACTTGGGCTCGTTTAAGTCTCACTCGCTTTAAATCGCGGGGCAATTAAAAGGGCTCGCTGCATTCCGTGACCGTGGCGGCGGTGGCCATGCGTGAGGGAGACGCTGGGAGCTGGAATCTAGCATGGAAAAAAACGAGGGCTGTTAGGGGTGCGAGAACTGGGAGGACAGGAAGGAGGGATCGGAGACTCTATAGGGATGGCAAGGTCACTGGAGGAGCACCCAGGGATGTGGGTGTAAAGGCATATATCTGTATGTCAGCCTGGAGGAGACGCACTCCCAGGAGGGGCTTCGATGTGACATTCGAGCCGGTCAGAGGTCTGAGGTCAGAGGTCAAGGGGCGGGCGGCCAGGCAAGTGGGGGGGGGGGGTGTAATTGTGTCATAGTTTTCTGGAGGTGATGCTCACTGTTCGTGGGTGAGGATTTGAACCCGTGCAAAGCAAAACCAACGACTCCTGAGGGCCACATTCTACCGTCGCTGAGAGACGGAGAAGAAACAAAATAGCAAATTTACTGGGATCTCGTTAAAAGGACGGCTGGGGCCCCCCTGAGATTACCGTGTGGATGGAAACGTGACGCTTCTCACACCACAACCTGGTTTAATAAAGTGGATGTTTGGTTGAAAATAACCGACGCGGGATGAAAAATAACAATGTCAAACGATGCAGATGAGGCACAGAGAGCTCTGAGCAGACGCATCATCATTTATTCGGGAAATGCGCCCCAAAGGCTTGTTCGCATGGTCATGCGTCGAGCTGCATGGCTTGAGCGGCTTATTCGCGTGGTGTGTGTTATGTGGCATGCGGGACAGACAGACTGCCAGTTGTGAACCGATGATTAATAGATGCAGTCATGTTGTTTTTCACACAGCTGGAACTTAACTGGCGTAGAATGAGTCTTTCGAGGGTGCGGTGTAGGGAGGGGCCTTGCTCGTCTGCTAGCCTGATCCTCCTGCATGCGGGTGGGGTGGGGGGGGGGGCACCGTCCACCGTCAGCGGGCCATTTATTTTGCAT
>JAODUD010000033.1:4436441-4457938 GCA_026784285.1 Stomatorhinus walkeri
TTGAGAATCGCAGTGACGGCAGTGTCCTTTGAGTGTCCCTGTTTAACTTCCCATGGGTGTGATTACACTGCACGCCTTCATTTTAATTCTTTCAAAATGCATTACTTCATTATTAAATGCTTATGCTATTTAAATAACTGCTAAGTACCATGTGATGCATACAATGTGAATGGCGCCCCCTGCTGGGCCTGTGAGTGTCAGCCCTGACCGCAGGCCCCTCTCCTGCTGCCCCAGGTGCGGCGATGGCGGCCCACAGGCCCGCCACATGCTCTCAATCGCCCTGGACCGGCCCAGCCACTCCCTGCTGCTGGCTTTCCCGGCCTGTGTGGTGCGCGTCCCAGTGGCTCGCTGCCAGCTCTACTCCCGTTGCATGAAGTGAGCCCCCATGTCTGGGGTCCCCTCGAACCCTGGCCTTCCATTCCACATTCTGGTCACACCCCCACCATCACACACCATCACTCATTGCTTTCCAGTTACACTATATGCACTAAACCCTACACCACACTCTCTAACCCCACTGAACACTATGCACTAAATCCAACACTCTATCCATTAAACCCTACACTGCATGCACTAAACTCCATATGCATTAAACCCTACACTGCATGCACTAAACTCCGTATGCATTAAACCCTACACTGCATGCATTAAACTCCGTATGCATTAAACCCTACACTGTACACAATAAACTCTACACTATACAAAGTAAACCCACTAAACCCTACATTGTATGCATGGAATCCTGTAAAGCCCTATACTGTACACACTAAACCCTACACTGAACTCATTAAACCCTACACTGCATGCACTAAACCCTACACTGAACTCACTAAACACTACACTGTATGCACTAAACACAACACTGAACTCATTAAACCCTACACTGCATGCACTAAACCCTACACTGAACTCACTAAACATTACACTGTATGCACTAAACACTACACTGCACGCAATAAACCCTACACTGAACTCACTAAACACTACACTGTATGCACTAAACACTACGCTGAGCACACAAAACCCAAGACTTCACTTTACACTGTACTACACACCCTATATACACAGCACCCTATGTAGTACACACTATGTACACCTAATTTGTGCACTCCGTACTCGATACTGCCGACCTGCCAGCTATTTATCAGTGGTCCTCTGTCTGCTTTAAGGAACTGCATTGCCTCACGAGACCCCTATTGTGGCTGGACTCGAGGCAGCACCTGCTCCTTCCTCAGACCTGGGACAAGGTGAGCATGACCTGAACGAGGGCATATACCCAGAAATAGAGCCAATCCAGCAGGGCTTGTTCCTCAGCACCAGGTGTCACGTGGAATAGTGTGGATGGACCAGTGAGCTTTCACGATCCGGTGGGCTTAACCCCGCATTTCTCTCCATCGACTTACTCTACAGACGTCTTCCGAATAGGTGGATGTGTTTGTTTCCATGTGTGTGTGTGTGTGTGTGTGTGTGTGCATGCGCGTGTGTCACGGAAACAGTATTCTTCAACTGGCAACAGATTGAGTTGGACCCTGTTCCCATTAATGAAAGCTGCCTTCTCTGAGGAGAAGGTCCTGATTTAATTACACGTGTAAGCACGGAAAGTGTGCCAGCGGAGTAGACAACACAGCCGTCCTGAAAGACCACCTTGCATCTTCCCACTTATATAATTATGACCATAATGTTGCTTTATAATTCGATTTGCAGAGAGCGTTCAGCCCCTTAGATTGATTCGGTATCGAGTGATACAGAGATAACCGTTTGAGGACGGATTGCATTTGTGCACCTGAAAATGGTCCCCGCTCTGAATAATATGGCGTAAATGTATTATATTACGAAGACGGTATTGGGCAGTTTGCATTGTCTTGAACTGCAAATTTGATTAGATTTATTCTTTTTTTCTCCTATATACCTGGCATTTGACTGTGGGCGTTTCCCCTCCCTTGAATTTCCTGGGATCTAGGAATTCCCCAACCCTGTCTATGAACAGTACCAGTCAAAAGTCTGGACACACCCGCTTTTAATGCATTCGTCTCTATTTTAGCTGTTATTCACCTTATAGTAAAAGACCTGAGGCAATTAAGTATTACACATCACTGCCTCCAATTATTGACCCGCAGTTGACCTTTTGTTTGAGGATGGCATTGTCTTCTTTCACCCAGCTGCCAGATATAGCCACCTGGAATGTTTCTCTAACATTCCTGCAGAACTTTCCACAAGTTCTGGGCACCAGTTGGCTGCCTTGCTCTTGCTCATTGATCAAAATCACCCCAAAGCAGCTATATAGGGTTCAGATCATCTGTCACGACAACTCATGTCTCTCCTTGTTTAGATAATACCGTGATTACACAACCTCGAGGTGAGTTTAGGGTCGGTATCTTGCTGAAAAACAAAGTTGGTACTGTATGGATGGATGGATGATTTTTATGTGTAAATTTACAGCAGTCAACAGCTTTACAACTGGGTGGGTTTCAGTCCCCCCCCCCCCTCCATGACCGTGGCAGTTAAGGGAGGTGGATGACTGAGAAGACAAAGCTGTCTGTGTTGCAGTAGCCATTCCTTATGGAAGGAAGGTCTCACTGACTGCGGCCCAAATCTAATAACAGAGCAAAAATAAATGGGGCCTTTTTCCGTTGATGCAAACAAAAAAAAAAACCTAAAATAAACAGAGCTGTATGTTGTAAGTAAACCTGCCCCCAGTGTCCGCAGCCTGCACTGCCCCTTTCTTCCTGACAGGCAAGCACAACGATGCCAGGACGAGTGTAATGTGCTCCACCGTGCCGTTTGTTGCCGGGGGCGACTCTCCCGTCTGACCCGATTAATTGGAGAAAGCACCATTTTAAACCAGTTAAAATGAGCCCTATCTCTTTAATCGTTGATCTCGAGTCCGGCTGACCTTGACATGCTGGTTTTGTGTAAACAGTTATTCAGGACTGCTCGCGCTCCTTTACAGCCCGACAACGCTGCTGGTCGTGAGGTCACTGTTGCAGCGGCAAACTGCAGTCCTGCCCCCCACTGTGTCAGGAGTCACCCCGGGCAATGAGTGCATTTCCCAAAAGCAGAGTTGCTAACCATGTTAGCACCTTACGTAGTTGGAACCACGTAACGGTATTAGTCTGACTATGTAAATTGCTACCGGTACCTTTTGGGAAACGTGCTCCCATTTCACCGATACCCGCGCTCTGCTCCTGCCGCTTCCAGCTGCCTGCCGCTCACTCTTTGTCCCCCCCCCTGCAGATTGCCGTTCGAGCAAGATGTCGAACACGGGAACACATCCCACCTGGGCGACTGCGACGGTAAGAGCGGCTGGGCTTGCTTTGAGCGCTGATGGTGTTTCCCCTGTGAAGGTGCATAACCCGCGTCACGCGGAGCTCGCTCTTTAAGTACTGTCACGCTCTCCGAGCTGCAGCCGGCGCGCTCACTCGTGCCCTGTAGCCGTAAGGCGCACATTAATATACATCGCTGTGCTTACACGAACGGCCACGATCCATTGGCCATGCTCTGCCCATTAGCTTCTCTGTCGCATGCAGAGTTAGGGGTTCGCCTCCTGATTAAATCTCTCCCCTGTTCTTGGGTCTCCTCGCCGTCTGCAAATGAGATGATCCGGCCTTTCTGGGGGTGCTTACATAAATTCATATGTAGCGCAGCAGTTTGGTTGACTATGTGAGAGCAACGTTCTTCTTTTATGTACGCTTTATAATTAGTATTCATTTTTAAATAGTTACAAATGTAAAATACACTCTCTCTTTATTTTGTGACTATTGTTTTACTCTCCTTTGCGCAAATCAGGCCGCTTAACAATCCATGCGATTTTTCAGTGAGAGTTATTTAAAAATAGACGCAAATGTGCGACACGATAAGTCAAAATTCGGAAAGTGCTCCCAGATTTCACCTTTCCCTCCATTTTCCACATGTTTCTCCCCGTTTCACACTGAAGGCCTTATTTGGATCAAGTCGGCATTTGTATGACCTCACCCAAACGATACCTATATTATGAAGAATGTAGTTATCTCTTTAGAGTGCTGTTATCACAGCACTGACAGGGTCTTTAATGTGACACCGTGATGCAAGCGTCAGGTACAGCAGTCAATAATCTTAGGGCTTAAAATGAAAAAGATGGCTTTTCATCTCTGAGCCTATGAAGAAATGTCCCATGAAACATCACAGAGAACATGAGCCTTGATGCTCACTGCAGAGAAACGTGTGGTGGGTTTGTTAGACGCCATATGCGCATGGTGGCCGTTATCAGCACCCTACAGGAAAGGTGGGTAGGCGGACTCTCTCCTGTGCTTAAAAACAGGGGGTGGGATACTGGGACCCACCCGTTTCAGGCTTAATATTCCACTGGGACAAACTTTTGATAGCTCAGAAATACCTGCCTCCCCTTAAAGAAAAGTTACTCCTCAATGGTGAGGGGAGAAAAATCGATTTCCATCTCATCTCAGTTCACTCGCGGCCTAATAAATATTGGGTGCAAATCCTTATCCGGCCTGCGGGGGAGCTGTGCCCGTGCTCGTGTGTGACAGATGGAGCGGGAGGGCCTCTGCTACCCCTCGCAGCCCTTCGGCACTCCGGCTTCCAGGGGCGAGACTGGGCCGTGACCGACGGCACCGCCCCCTTGTACGAGGAAAGTGGCGCTCCGAGAGAGAGCCTTCCCAAGCTCAGAGACCACGCGCAATCTGATGGCTGACATCAGCCTGGGTCAGGAGATCCATCCAGGGTTTGATTTGGCAGAAAAGACATTCTAATTATGGAGAGTGTGTGTCGCGGGGGTAGATAAAGGTAGGGGGCACATCCCAAGCAGATCGGAGTGGATGCAGTGGATGCACTTTTCCCCTCTTGCCTCGGCTGCAGGAAAAACCATCCAGGCTGCAGCTGCCGGCATAAAATGTAAGAGCCTGTGATTCTCACAGGCACACGTGATCCAGAGAATACGGTCGAAGCTTGCCGTTTGCAACACGTACGCTGACTCCGCCCCGCGACAGCCTGTCCGGCCCGAATCCCGCCTCGCATCATGTGTTCCCCGGGATAAGCCCCGTAATTGAACAGCACAGATAAGCAGAGTCTGAAAACAGACGGCAGGTGGAATCGATGTGTTGTACGTCATCAGCTATGTTATCGCAGTCTGTATTGCGGTAACTTGCAGTGGCCAGTGCTGCGTGGTTAGCATGGTACATGCTGGCAGCGTGTTTGGTACATGCTTGCTAACCGCACCGTAGTCCAACACGTCGTAAATGAAACTGTAAATGAAAACTGATGTACCCTTGAAAATCGGGTCGTAAAAAGCTGATTTACACACCAAAAGAACCAAAACCTTTGCTCTCAGCACTGGAACACAGAGGTCAGACTATTGTCTTAAATCATTATAGGTCTACAGTCGCTTGTAATGTGAAACATTTGGCCTTTTCCTGTGACCTCCCACTGCACAGACAGTTGCAACACAGTGGGCTATGTCAAACACTGGCCGCAACAAGCAGTATTGCCCATTTAATTGGCAGTAAAAAACATTAGAGTGGGAGGTGGGGACCTTCTATTATCTATAATGATCAAGCGATAAATGCCTCCTGGGTACCAGATAGCAGGAAGAGCACATACTGTGTGGAGCAGAACTACCTTGGAGACATGGAAAACACAGGAAATTGTTTGGGTAGCTGAAGGAGGCAGCGGTAATCGTGCCTTTGAGAGCGAGGAGCTCATTCTGCCATGGATTGGTGCACGTCCAAGTGAATTGACAGCAAATCCCGCCCGGGAAGAACGACGCGCTGGGATTCCGAGGAACTTTCTGTGATTGTGTGAGAGACAGGAGCAATAGCTAGCTCTGGGTTTCAAGCCTGTTCCGTTTGCGCTGCTCTGAAAGTGCATGAATATAATGACATACCTTACTGCAGAATTGCTGCAGATGGAAACGATTATGGTGCAGAGAAAACATTTCCAGAAGTAATGCGCTGTTTTGACTAGGGGAGCAGAGGGTTGCAATCTCACTTTAATTGAGGTCCGCATCACATCAAGGGGAACGTGGAGCGTGAGGTTCACGAGGTTCTGATGGGCAGGCGGGCGACAGCCGCAGCACGAGGACCCCGAAGCGAGGTAACTGGGACAGGCGAGCCTCACGATCCGCTGCAGTGGGCAATCTCAATTTGCTGACCTTCCAGACATTTCCTCTAAGAGGGAACAAGCAACAATTCAGTCAGTCTGCTGATAGTAGCACTGTGAGTTACTCTTGGTGGGAAGTATCATGCCTTCGAGGGAGTGAGGTGAGATTTTTGACATCAGATACGGACGGTGTGCTTGGCACACAAAGACGTGGGGGCCGTTTATCATTCTAGGCGCTGTGAGTCTCGGATGTTCTGGCCTTGAAGTCGCAGTTATTCTTTCCGTCAATGAAGATTCCCCAAGGGGTGGGATCATCCCCCTTTGGTGCCCCCCTCTCCTCACTCAAGTATCCCCTTTAGTGAAAAATCCCCGTGTGAGAGCCTTGAACCCCCAGCCCGTCCCACCCAGCACCCTTGGAGGGTATCTGACAGCACATTCTCAGCATTATTGATGCCATGAAGGGCTTCATACTCTAGGCCTTCTCCCGTTTCACTGAGATCCCCGCGTGTCGGGGAGGGCTGCTACGGCGGGTCAAATATGGGATACATTCGGGCGTGAAAACCGACGAGGCAGCTGGGAGGAGTCCAAGAAGGAGCCAAGGAGAATCTCACAGCCTGTCAGAGTGCTGCGGACGGTCCCAGATCCGCCGTCCCTCAGAAAATCAGCCGAAAGGCGCAAACTCGAAAGCAGGCTTCCTGGGCTCGTGTGCCAGGCGTAAAACTCCTGAGTAGCCTGCCAGGCCGTCACGAGGAGAACATACCCGGGGAGGGCACTTAAGGAGACGAAGAACAATAGCAAACAAATGACCCGCAAGGGACTCGCTTCCTCTGCGCTTCCCCAAATCAGCTGGTACCCCTCTTGTAATGGCCCTCCCCCAGGACACCCCCGGGTGACACTTTGCAAGTTTTTGCACCCATTAAAAGCAATATATCCTGATGACCTTAGACAAGATTTCATTAACCCCCCCCCCCCCAAAGAGCCACTGAGGAGTCTCCGGGAACTCCGCTTTGGTCTGTTGGGTCGTAATGGTGCAGTCGGAGCGTCATCTCGGAATGTTTTCCATAAATCGGAGCGCAGGCGGGAGATGCACTCAATCACCCGACCACATGTCTGCCCAGGCGGCCCGGATTCTCCCAGCCAAGCCTCAGTAACTTGATTATTCCTGTCGGCTGCCAGAAAAAATGTAAAAGGAGGCGATGCCAGAGCATTAATGAAATGGTGTTAACCAAATACAAATAAGGATGTGTTTTAGCTGGTGGAAAACGTAACATTGTATGCAGAGCAATGACAAATGGAATTAATATTTCTGGCATATGAGAAAGATTAAGTTTAAATTGTGGGTTGAACAGTTATTGAAAGAACAGATGTAACCTCGAGAGGATTGTTATGCTGTAGATGATCTCTTTGAAGGAGTGGTCTGAAACATACCTGCTGAATATTTACAACTTTTAATGGTATGTTTGATATTTGTTTTTCTATAAGGGGTATCGGTTACTAATAATTTCAGGCCACAAAGATCATCGGAGGGTGTGGGGAGCTTCTATTGAAAAGTTCCATGCTGGAGCGGTTTATTCCACACGCGCTCCTTGGGATGCCCTTGGTCTGGCTGTGCCGATACGCCGGGATCTCACCGCCACTATCTGTCAGCGGCATGCAGGAAACGCAGAGAGGGAAACTGCTACGTGTCTAAATCCCGAGCCCTTAGCTTTCCCAGCGTAAACACGCTACTCCTTTCCTGTAAAGCGCACTGACATAGCACGCCGGGATGGTATTACCCTTTATTTAATGGAGTGTTTGTCAGCTCGGTCCTCGGGGACCCCCCCAGACAGTCCACGTGTTTGCTCCCTCCCAGCTCGCAGCACACCTGTACCAAAGCATCTTGGTGTGGGGACTGTCTGGAGGTTCCAGCAGGGGTGAGTCACTAAAGTGATCTCTAAACATATCTGGTCTGTCTTTTAGTATTTAAACTGTACTGCTTTAGAATCTGGAGTTAATAAGATTAATTAATTAGAATTTAATTGGTTGTTTTTGGTTTGGCCTGCGGTATTGGAGGCACTGTGGGGATTCTGCTGAATGAATGAACCGTGACGTCCTCGGCCTTCCCTACGAAAGCCACATTTATAATCCACTCGGGATTTCGGGCAGGGATTCGCCTGCATCTCTTTACACGGGCCACTGACCCCAGATGCTGACATGGCCTGCTGCATGGGGGGGGGGGGCTACCCTAATGGAGGCACCGGTCACAGGGAGAGCGCGGGGGCGAGAGGATAATGAGCAAAGGCAGCCAGCCTCAGGGGGAGGGAGCCGCACGCCTACACCCACACGCGCGAGTGCTTCGCTCACACCGTCACACGCACGCGCCTGCTCATTCGTGAAAACGTGCCTGTCGGTGCGCGGTTGCCGGCATTTATATAAACACGTCGGTCTAACTCCGCCGTGCAGAGATGCACGAGCGATCACACGCGTTACGCATGTAATAGCGCAAGGCTAAACGCACACGCATGCATGTATACCCTTGTGTGTGTGCATGTTCGGGTGTGTACACTGGCATGTGGGGACACTTGAACATAATCTCCTACTCTCTGGAACACAATAGAATAATAGATGCTCAAAAGGTGAAGATTTAGTTCACGCGTTAACTGTAATATTAACGCTAAAGTACTGGTGCAGAGTTTTAAAAATCTCAGTTTTTCTTAATGCATGAAATTACTTGGCTCCAGGCCATTATTTAAGAGGCTGAAACCGGCATAGCTGTAGTCCCCCGCTCCCACCCCACCCACTCCATCCTGCGAAGCTGAGAATTGTCCTGACATTTAATGCCTCCCCTGTGGTGGCCAAGCGCACCTCGACGCAGAAGCGACCCCGAATGACGAACCGTCGGTCAGAATGCTTCCCTGGGTCTCCAGCGCATCTGTAGGGAAGCGAAATCACAGGGGCGCGCAGAAGTGTGGCGGCGTGTGGCTGCTATTTCCCAGGTAACACATCCCCTGCACTATGTCCCGTTTAAAAATCTATTACCTGACTCGCTGCGCCCGAGTGCTGGCAGAGGAGATCCGCACGCGCGTTCTGGGCCGTAATGAAGGGGGGGGGGGGGGGCTTAGACCAGAAGCAGAGGGCGGCGACTTTTCATTACCGGGCCGTAAGGTCTGGGGGGAGGGATTGGATGACAGGCAGACGGAGGAGCAGCAGAGAGCCGTCCCGAGAGATGTGGGGTGAGAGAGGGATTAAAGGAGGGACAGAGGAGAAAGGAGGGAGTAAACAAAAGGAGAGTGTGAGGAAGGAGGCTGAGAGGGAGGGAGATTAGCTGCCACAGAGAGATGTGGAGGCTGGGGAAGTCCCTAACCCATATATCACCCTGCCTGCATCCCCATCTCGCCGTGGATGGCGTGGCCCCCCCCCAGCAGTAAGCTCACTCGCCCGGGCTCCTCCACCCACTGAACTCCACCCACCATGCTAATGCTCCCCCACCCCCCCATGCCATTGCTCTCTTGTAATTGGAGCCCGGAGGCTCAACCGTCACTCAGCAGCTATTTCTGACGACCGAGCGGGAAGAGCTGGTCGAGTCCCTGGGGGGCAGTGATGCTGAGCCGCTACGCTGTCTGCTAAGGAACCCCCCCCCCTCGTATGCCCGCTGGCGTGGGAGGGAGGGGGGCAGCCCCAGTGATACGAACCTCCCTGCATCCACGTTTCGCCCCTTCATCTGAATGTACTTAATTTGCCGCAAGAAGGCAGGAAGTTAACCGCTTGGTTGGATTAGTTTGGATAAAAAAAAGCCATATTTGAATGGCTGGAGTATTTAGAAAAATATTTTTTTAAAATAGAACTGTGTGATCAGCATCAGTGAGTCATGGTGACCACTTTTCATTTTTTAAATTGTGGCAGAAAAAATAACCTATGAACGTCGAGAAGGGCGAGTGCGGAACGGCACTGGGGACATCGAGAGAATGATGAGTTCATTCAACTAAGAGTCACTGAATAAAACAGAAAATAATTAGAGATAAACAGTGATGGGAATCTTTGTTCTGTCATGGATGATGGTGAAGCTGATTTTTTAATCTACGTCGAATTCACTCGCACATCAAAATCATTAAATAGGCTTGAGAACATACCAGATCACATGTGGAAATAGATTAGTTCTGGCATTTAGGTGGACGGCTGATTTTAATCACAGATTCGAAAGTCGCTTACGATCCCAAACGGTGGCTCCGACCCTCACTGTTAACAATGTTTTGTTCTATGAACGTTTACTGAACGTTATGATTAATTCAGGTATAAAAATGTTCAGTGTCCAGTTTTTCCTGATATTCCCAGAACATTATAGAACATTATCCTACAACTAGAACCAAGACTAACAACATGAGAGCAAACGAAGGGTGTGGCAGATCGGCGGAGGACACTGGTGCTTTACACCTCAAAGGTCACGGGTTCAAGGCTTGACAGTGTGTTCACAGTATATGCATATAGCCCTTTTACAGAAAGATATTTTATCAGAAATATTATTCTACGTTAACTGCATTAAAAGGATGTTCAGGTAATTAGGCTATCATTCTGACAGTGACGGAACCTTTGTTAAAATGTAAAACGTGGAAATGAACGTTACACTAAGAACGTTCTTTGAGATGTTCACATAGCGTTCCACGTCAGCTGGGCTGCGTTTGACTCAACGTCTCGCTGGGCGCAACAGGAGAGCCTGATTTTCTGGCGTGTGGAGACGGCGACGCAGGCGAGAAGCATTCATACGAGGAAATCTCCGCGGCAGTTTGGAGCGCGCTGCGTAGCTGGGGCAAGGACGGATCTCCGGGGTGTCTCTGTCGGTCCAGTCACCACGCATCTCAGCCGTTTTAAATTGTGCAAAACCATGGAAACTGGAATTTTACAGGAGTCGTGGTTAGTTTCTCTGCGGGAGGTTTGCATGTGTATGTGAGTACAGGGGGTGGGGGGGGGGGTGACGTGTTTTTCCCACTTTGGGTGGTCCCTTCGCCAAGCTTCATCCCAGTCCTCAGGAATAATCAGCCCTCCCTGTGTCGGCAAGTTGGGTGTGTGGGGGGGTGAAGAATCGCCATTTCCAGGTTTTTCTTAATTGATACAGCCACACAATGTGTTGTTCTTTGCAGCCCCCCCTGCCAGCACACTGGGCTCTGTTCCGCTCTGCCCTGCCAGCACACTGGGCTCTGCTCTGCCCTGCCAGCACACTGGGCGCTGCATTGCTCTGCCAGCACACTGGGCTCTGCTCTGCCAGCACACTGGGCTCTGCTCTGCCCTGCCAGCACACTGGGCTCTGCTCTGCCCTGCCAGCACACTGGGCTCTGCTCTGCTCTGCCCTGCCAGCACACTGGGCTCTGCTCTGCTCTGCCAGCACACTGGGCGCTGCACTGCTCTGCCAGCACACTGGGCTCCACCCTGCCAGCACACTGGGCTCTGCTCTGCTCTGCCAGCACACTGGGCCCTGCTCTGCTCTGCCCTGCCCTGCCAGCACACTGGGCTCTGCTTCTTGCGCTACATAGAGACACTTTTCTCCTGACATTTTCTTAATTGATCCATTGCATCAGCCCCATGCCCAACTGTTTGCTCATACTTAATAATTCATTTAGTCTGTGCTTGAGTCTTGTTTCACCAGTGTGTGTATCCATTACTTAAATACTCGCTGTATCCGTACAGGTGACACCGTCTCCTTTGGTAAATTAAAAAATGCCCCTTTCATCCTCTCCTGGAGAGTTAATGTTCTGAGCATAGCGCTGCATTCCAAATTTAGGAGATACTCTCAGTCACAGGGACGTTTACAGCAGGTTTATACAGGAAATCACCGGGCACTTTAAATAATGAATGTGATTAGCCATTACATCAGCGGGCTGCCCGGTCACCGCTGCCCTCCACCTCGCAGCTCAAAGGTACCTTCCTGAGATGCTGCTTGTATTAGGGCCGGATCACTAATCTTCCTCCCTGTTCTTGCTCCTCCCACCAGGTCTTCTGCAGGAGAGTTTTGTGGAGGAGCCCGAGGGCCTGGTTTCCATCAACCTGCTGGTCATCTCTGCAGTGTCCGCGTTCGCCATTGGGGCGGCGCTGTCGGGCCTAGTGGTGTGCTGGATCATGAGCCACAAGCGCAGGCACCGCGCTCGAGGTGGAACGGCCGGCTCCGGGGGCCGTCGAAAAGGAGACAAGGAGCAGGGCATGCTGGGACAGGGCAGCGGCGGCTCCGTGATGAGCGTGACGCGGACTGGGGCGGCCGAGAGGCCCGGTGCACAGGCCGAGACTTTGTTCGTGATGCCCAACGGCTGGACCCAAGCTGGGGACATGGATCCTGGCCTGCCTACTCCGGAGCAGACCCCCCTGCAGCAGAAACGCCCCACGCCGAGCCTGCGGCACTCTGATTCGGGGTGGGAGCAGAGCCAGACCTTCCTCAACGCAGCCGGCACCCCCTGCCCGCCTGGCTCCTCCGTGATCTACCTGAGTACCAAGATGCTGCAGGGAGGCGGAGGCAGACACGAAGACCCAGGGGAGACCGCCCAGGTTGCCGAGCGCCAGCATTACCTCTCGCTGGCTGCGCATCGCGAGCAGGTGGGCCGTCCCGGTGCACCCCTGCGCAATTCTGCGGGTGAGTACTACCCAGCCACACCCCAGGACTCCCCAGACCGCCGGAGGGTGGTCTCAGCTCCAAACACTCAGATGGACTTTGGGGAATCCCTGCGCTGGGCCCCGGAAGGCCTCAACTATAATAGCAACAACGGGACTCCCTCATCTAGTCACCCGCCCCCGGGCCCCCGCCTCCCCTCTGGCCTTGTGCGCTCCAGCCTCCACACCCAGCGGGGGCTCAGCGACCTGGCCGACTTCAACCACCTCCTGGGCAAGAGCGTGAGGGAGCGGACACCCACGGACCAATGAAGGGGTGGGCTCCATCCAGAGTGCCAGGAAATCCCCCCCCCCTGACCGCCATCTCCCCTAGCGACCGGAAGTCTCCCCAGACTCCCCTTCCCCACCCCCCCACCATGTTCTGTTCCCCCTCGCTTGTCATTCAACATTGTGACACATATTGGCGACTGACCCTCTGCAGCCGTGATTCCTGGGTCTGTGAGGTTCTGGGGCGGGGTGTGGGGTTCACAGCTAGCGACCGGCGACAGGATGGGGGAAGGAGAGGCAGCAGGGAGGTGCAATCCGCGGAGAATAGGAGAACTGCATCTGTGACGATTTAGCACCCTGCTCCAGTCATGAAAGCTCTCACCGACGACAGAACTTTTTTCAGGATGTGACGCCCTCTTCTGGGCGGGCCGCTTTGCCAGCCGGCGCCTGCCCACCCCCCGCAGAAGGTATCGGACACGCCAGAGGGTGTTTCTTTCCGCAGGCTTACAGACGGGAAACGCCGGCAAGAGCACGATGGCCTGTCAACACTGGTGAACACTGAGGTTTCGCAAAGGAAAAAAAAATAACCTGCCATTATTGGTTCAGCGCAATATTCTGTTACGGAGGCAGCCTATGGGAAGTCGCTACACTCATTACTGTGTCTTATAAGCTTTTCTGCAGATGGCACTGACTGCCACCAGGGGCAGAGCGGCAGCAGTCAACCCAGACAGTATGAGGACTGAGGGACAGGTTGGGTGGTGGGAAGGAGAGTTGGGGTGTGGGACGGGGGGTTATATGTGAGTGGGGTGGGCATGGGGGTGGACGATCTCACACAGGACCTGCCCCCCCCAACTCGCAAGACCTGCTGAGACTAATCACTGAACTCAGAGTTTGCTCTGACATAAGGGGTTCAAATTGGGGGGGGGACAACCCCCCGCTCCATGCCATGTAAGAAATAGAGCCTCCTACCATTGCAGTGGGGGCTTTTCCCAGCTCGGGGGGCCTTGTCCTAGGGGGGTGACCACACTGTTACTGGAGGCACAATCTCTGACACTGTGATTGGCGGCCCGGTCCTGGGTTCAGCTCAGCCATAGTGATGGCGATCTCCTCCACACATCTCTGCACCCCCACCCCCACACTGGAATTGCCGTTAACTGGTTGGTGTGATTCACAGCTGGGGGTTGGGTCTTCAGCATCGCCATTCTAGTAGCCAGAGAGTAGCTGCTGTGTGTGTGGAGGGGGGCAGTGCAAATGGGTGGCTGGGTTGTTTTAGAAGATAATGCATGGGTCACCCCCATTTTGGATGGCAGTAAAACAAACATTAACATTACGGGAGGCTCTTAAGAAAAGGGGGAGCAGCGGCAAGTGGGGGGGGGGGCTGGGTATCACCAGCAGAGCAGCAAAATGAAGAAGTCTGGTGGGAGTTTTGTTTGTCTTAATGTAATGGGCTGAACCACTGAGGGAGAGTGATAAAGGAGGAGATTAATGAGGTGCAAATGTGTAATCTGCATAACGTACCCTAATGAGTGGCTGTGCACGGCCCCTCGCATGGGTGTGGGACAGCTTTCTGGGTGGGGTCACACAGTTCCATGGCATTAGCACAATGCACACTTTGCACGTTCTAGACCAGTTATCTACAACCTCCCCCCCCCCCCCCCAAATACACATTGGTTCGATCCGGGAGCACCCTGCCCTCTCCATTGGCCGTCTCTCCTGTGCTGTGTATATTAGCGCTCTCCTGCTTGCTTGCCTGCCAGCTGCTAGCCCCCACCGCACCACTACGCCCAGTGAGCTCCAGCGGGCAGAGAGGTTCCTGGGCCACCGGTGGGAGGATGGGGGTCCAGTGAAGGACATGGGATGGGACGCTTATCCACATCCGTGGTCCCCTGGACAGAATCGCAGCTGTACCTGCATGGATTACGGGTAGCAGTGGGTGGGGGGGGGGGGGGGGCGGAACAATGGTAGTGAGGCGGAGCTCCAGAAAGAATTGTCAGTATGGTTCCAGCATCTCGCTCATGGCCTTTTTGCATTTACAATCACTTTTATTGAACAGGAAGTTCTCTGTGCCACATGTTAGTGCCAAACTGCCCAATTTATACAGGATACAACCTAGGGGTGCCAATCCGCATGGTGTGACTGTGCAGGGACGCCCTGGACATTGCTGTGAAGTGCTGTGAGCTGCATCCTTTCTGTGACGTACGAAACATCTCTCTGCGTGCTGCGCACTGCTGCGGTCCTCCAGTGCACTCAGTTCTTTCACAGCTTTTTCATAATTTCTTGGTTTTTTTTTTAGCGGTTAAAAAAAATGGCATCCATTTCGTTGCCCCCTTCCAAATTCCGCCCACAAATTAGATGCTATTTTTATGAATACCGTGTACAGAGTGATAGAGGGAATGACATTGTGTGTTGACTTTTATTTCTGTAGCGTAGAGATTTTATGCCCCCAGCCAGAAACTGCCACAGTGAAATACAAAGGAGAACACTCATACCAAAAAGAGAAATAATATATATATAATTTAAAGTCAGATTGTATTGCGGATCCATTTCATCTACTACTGTATAAAACACAAAAAAATAAGCACAATGTTTTTTTGCATTTTGTAAAGTTGTAGAGAAAATATATTAGCCACCATCGGTTATTGTCACATTTTCAGTTGGTTTGTTTTGATGGTGATAGATGTTTCGGTTTGTGTTTAAAGTATCTGATTTCTTTTGCTCTTTGACGTGTGCGTTTCATTGGCCAACAGGATGCCAGTATTAACTTAACCCTTCGGGTAAAGGCAGTGTCAAGACTGTTTGTTTGTTTTTTTTTTTGTTGTTGTTGTTGTTGTTACTGGAAGGGGGCGGGGCCAAATGGAGAGCTTGAGCAGAGCGCAGCCTCTGCCTGCCGTGACAGACCGCCGTATCTTCCCACTCAGGAGGAACTTGCCCCAATGGCGAAAAAGGGCCACATGGTCATGTGACCACACGCACTCTCGCTCGCCCCCACCTGTACATAATGTACACAATGCCTAATGTGTGAAAAGGCAGCATGTCCCGGTTTCCCTGTGTACCAAAAACCGTCTGTGACTTCATGCCTGCGAGCAAGTTAGCGTGCCCGACAGCCTACCGACAGGCAGACGCGTGAGCGCGCAAGGTCGCGTGGCACCGACACGTACGGCGAGCACGAGCAGAAGGGGAGTGCCAAGCGGGTGCACACTTTATAACAGTGAACACTGTTTTCTTCCTGTCCGTAGACCTGTGCCAGTCTGTCACTCAGCATGGAGACCCCGCTCTCTGTCACTTTTCTTATTCTAATAAACCATCCAAACACTGAGTCTTTCTCCATTGTGGTCACGCCTTTGTTTGGCCGCCTTCTTAACGGACCAGCCGTTACATGTTTGCCAGTAAACCCGAAGTATCACATTCTGCGAATGACAAAAGGAGATTGCATGGTGTCAGATATCCCGCCGTGCGCCATCTGAAAAGGTGTGTCCTTTACCACACTTGAAATTAGACTATGTAGCCAATAGGTGGCACTGTGGTCACAAAGATGGAGATAAATTTACTTGCGTCTCTAAGATCGTAATCCCCAATGTCATCAGCTAAAATTAATAAATGAAAGATAACTTTGATAACGGCATTAGAAATAAATCCACTTTTCAGTTGTTTAAAGGACCTCAAAAGGCAGTGTGAACATTGCCGATTTTTGAGGGTGTTTTTTTTGTACAAGTATCATGTTCGAGCAGGATGAAGTATTATAATTGCGCGAGCGAGCCTTCCAGCGTCAGCTCGAAGCAAACGAGGGGTTGTGAACAGGGCCTCTCAGGAAACACTCTACCTTCTCCGATGCTCTTTCTTTTTCTTTCCCACCTTCCCACATCTGCACACAATTGCGATGCCACTATATGAATTGATTTGCTTTGCCTGCTGCGCTGCACCGCTGTAGTTCCCCGAATCCTGCCGCAGCTACTTAACAGCTGACAGACACCTGGAGAGAAATGATTCAGGCTGCAAACGCCTCTTGCAGAAAAATCACGTAATGACGCCATACACTACGTCTGTTTTCTTAGCTTATTCTGTTCCATACCACATCCTTTCCATTATGTTACCGTTCGCTGTTCAGGGTGCCTTTCATGGAGAACAATGATGGTCTGCTTCGTGAACAGGCTGAATCTCTCATTTGGCTGCATTAAGAAAAACCCCTATGATTAGCGTTATACTGTGGATGTGTGATTTCTACATTTTGCCCCCATATCCATTACGTTATCCAATGGCACATGTTAATTTACGTTGTGTTATTTCGGCTGTGTTTCGGGGAAGGCGTCATTATACACGTGTTTAAAGGATTTGCTGATTACGCAAAAGAATGATATACAGTATCTGGAAACTTGTCGACAAACACACACATATCAGTGTTGGCCCAAACATTTTATTAAGATAAAATTAAAGATTCTTATATATGCATTAAACACTTTTTCATATTTTTGACACAATAATAATAATAATAAAACGGTTAAAGGCTATCAAAACTAAATACTTCACCACCCAGATGTCATTATCTTACTAATACTAAGTAGTAAACGTTGAGGAGCCCAGAAGACAAAGATCTAAGATCCCAAGGGGGTGGAGGGGCAGGAGAAGATCAAGCAGATACGGGGCAGCAAGGTTGTTGTGGACCTAATAAATGAAGAGGAGAAGTACTGACTAAATGTTTACTCAAAAATGATTTTGCTTTTACTTACACATGAAAATTACACCGACCTTTGAACAAATCTTGTGCCGAGTTAGTGGCACACGCTACTAATGTAACATTATAAATAACCCGATAAAGCAGATTATAAGGTATATATAAATACACATAAACATTTACAGCAGCAGCCTATTACGGCTCGTCCAGCAGAGCGCCGTCTGTGTTCCGTTTCTGGTAAGAATGTACAACTGAGCTTTTACTGACAAAAAACAGGTGAGTGTTAGTTTGCGAGCAAGAAATGGCGTCTGAGTTCCGGAACGGTCCATGCTAGAATATTCCCATTCTGACTCCTCAGGTTGTGGATTTCCTGCCGAGTCCCACAACGTGGCCAAGGTCCACAGGACTGCGAGAATCTTCTCCTCGGGTGTGGAGTGCCGAGTCTTGCAGCGGAAGGCCAAACAGCATGACATCATTCTCCTTTTGGTTCCCAGCTAATTTCCTGGGCATTTTAGGCCCCGGCTGAAGACAAAGTAAACTCTCTGAGAAATTAGTGCTCTGTTGCAGTCATTACTTTATGTTTAGCTTGCTGATCCAAAAAAGTTTGTTGCCTATTCCTGGCAAGAGGGCCGCTTTAAATACAGCAACCACGCCACCCTAATAATATAATTAACGAGCCGCAGCCAAGGCAGGGAATCCCTTCACTCGGCCATTTTCACAGTCAAACACCCACACGGTGCTTCATCTTTGAGGCAGACTTGACGATGGAGTTTGCGTTAATGTCACCCTCAGATAATCCATGTGTTTTATTCTCCAGGAGAATTTCACTTCTTTATTAATGACCTATGGACTCTGTTGTGGTTCTTCTTCTTAGCTTCCAGCAGATGTGCCTTTTCCACACTACATCTGTCCAATATCAAGAAGGAATATTGCACAAAGGCCCATGTGCTGATTATTATTTAATAAACATGTGGAATTTTCGATGTTGTGAAGCACTCCTTGCATACTAAATTGCCATTTAAGAGTAAGTAAATAATGTAGCAGAGTATATAAAATAAAAAATAAAAAAATGCTGAATTTAGTGTGCGTAGTTATGAGAAGTTATGAGCTTCCCACTTCATGGGTAAATGAAGCCCCCCCCCCCCCCCGGTGCTTACTCAGCCTAATCGCATTCCCTGAGACCACAAACCACCAAGATTGCTTCCCATCCTTAAAACCATCACACCATCCTAATTGATTTTACCGTATCACTTATGGGCCAGAAGCCTGATTCTGCAGCATGTCAGGTGCTTCCTAGAGCCCGAACCAAATTACAGCAAAGCCAAACAGTCCCCAAGTCACCCTGACAGACATCTCCAATTGTTATAGCCAGCTTTCGTAAGACGGGATTGAAAAACGCTGGCATGCATTTTCATGACGCTTTATGTCAGTACAATAAATAGTAGAATCTCCTCATGGGTATTTTTTTAACACAGTTTGAGTTCGGTG
Source organism: Stomatorhinus walkeri (assembly GCA_026784285.1). NCBI lineage: Eukaryota > Metazoa > Chordata > Actinopteri > Osteoglossiformes > Mormyridae > Stomatorhinus > Stomatorhinus walkeri. Next base: position 4,455,523 of record JAODUD010000033.1, read on the forward strand.
TCCAAGTCCTCAGAGGTAACCCTTAAGACATCCACCAGAGATCATGGGCTACCAAACGATGCCAGCCCCAGCGCCGGGTTTGAGAAGATAAGAAATGCCAACCCACAATTGCCACATAACAATCGGCGTCAGCCATTACTCCAGTATCTCCTGCTTCATCCATCTCTCATGTTTCCAGCATCACCGCCAGTGAGAGCGCTGGTTCTTTCCTGGCTCCTGTCGTCTTTGAAGGCTCGGCAGGCTTCCCCGGGCGTCGTCGCCTTTCATCATTATGTCAGCAGCAGGCCAAGCCAGGCAAGCGTCTGTGGGAGTCTGGGGAACGCACGGTTTTAAGGAAAATGCTACACAAGTCCTCCCAAGGGACACGGGCACTTGGACCAAAAGGCCTGGGCGGCCAGCTGCTCGGGAGTCTGAGCAGTTAAGCGCAGAGATGTGGAGATGTGGTGATGTGGAGATATGGTGATGTGGAGATGTGGTGATGTGGAGATACTGACTGACTGCTCTTTTGCGGAATTTCTTCCTCCCCCCCCCCAAAAAACATCGAAAGACGAAGGAGACTGTATCAACAGCCAAATGCACTTTTCAAATTAATTGTACGTATAATTTTACGCATTCGAAGGTTCCTATCAATTGTCAGCCCCCCGCCCCCCAAATCTGCCCAGGTGTCTGTGCCCCATGTGGCGCCCCCATGTGGCGGTGTGCTGGTACTACAGCGACTCAGTGGCTGTCCTGTTCTCCCCGTGCTTGGGCAGACTTCCTCCTCACATTTAGCTGAACAGGTTTCTCTAGTTTGCCCACAGATTGTGTGCATGTGCCCAGTGATGGATTGGCATCCAGTCCAGAGTGTTTTAGTGCAGTCTGGGATGAACTCCAGGCTCTCCTCCCCACAAGCCCGCATGGGATAAGTGGATGGAAGATGGATGGATGGATGGATGGATGACTTGATTTATCTTTTGAGGAAATTAGATTTCTTTGTCTTGTGTTGCTTCATGCACAGACATATTTATTGCTGGAGAAAAGATACAAACCAGCCATTTCTGTGGCGTGTCTTCCACCACCTTGCCCAGTGGTTTATATCTAACCAGTAACTCCCATGGCACTGGAATATATGTCGGAAAGAAGAGAAAGAGAGGTCAGCAGTGGTCAAACGTTCACAGCAGGAGCGCTTGAGGTGTCCAGATTTTACTGTGCATGTTTTTTGAATCAAGATTTCATTATGAAAAAGGTCAGAAACTAAGCTGTCAAAAACAATCAAGCTTATGAAACAAGAGGGGAAAATCTGAGCAACCAAGCTGGACAGCGAACCCCTGTATGATCTAATCGCTTCATCGGTTACACATTTCATGACTTACATTGTGTTATTGCCTTCCATAATTACTGCAGAGAAATTCTGCATGTATCTATTGGCAGTGAATATAAATTTTTTTTTAAATTGCGTGTAACAGTCACGGAGCATCATGGGCCAAACAGCAGAGAGAGTGTAGACGCGTTCGCTCAGGTGCAGACCGCAGCATCGCTCCAGCGGCCGCTCATTCGTACCTGAAACGCCTGCAGATGTCACGAAACCCCACAACATCCAACCGCCTGCTTCCATTTATTTATGAAGCCATTTATAAATATCATGATCAGTTAAATCATGAGGTGAAGTTATGAAAAGTATGGCGGCAATCTGAAGGGTATATAGAGGACACGCCTTCGCTGATTTCCTGTCGTTATGGCCCAGCGTTTTAATGAAAGGCATCATCTTTCCATGGTCCTGCTTTTTAATATTGAAAAATTTTGTAATAAAGATTCACTTTCTTGGCGATTCTGGGAAAGTATTTTACGTCATTTTAAATTATAATGCACTGTTTACCTTTAGGTTGATTTCATTTTATTTCTGTTTTGTGCTCGAATCACTTTTATTTTCTCCCATGTGAAGATATAGCATGATGCAGCAGACACTGATATATTGTTATGTATGGAATAAGCTTGTTGTTATAGAAAATGTTCCAGCGAGGCTTTTCCGAAATGCTCCTGACCTGGGGGGTGGGGTTACCTCAGTGCACCAAACACACTGTTCTAGCAGCAGTTGTTGTAGAGCCCCCGCCTCCATGGTATGTTCGCCATTGTGAGTGCGAGATGTGTTATGTTTGGCAAGATCAGGGTTGAATTTAGGGGAGGTGGTGCAGTAACCAAACAGAAAAAAATTGCCCCCCCCCTTCTATATTTCAGAGTGCTGTCCAGGTGCTGCTAGTGCATGCGACAGGAAGCCGCTTCATGATGCACTCGCAGCTCTGGTGCATGCGACAGGAAGCCGCTTCATGATGCACTCGCAGCTCTGGTGCATGCGACAGGAGGCCGCTTCATGATGCACTCGCAGCTCTGGTGCATGCGACAGGAGGCCGCTTCATGATGCACTCGCAGCTCTGGTGCA
>JAODUD010000033.1:4463042-4491370 GCA_026784285.1 Stomatorhinus walkeri
CATAGTTAGCATTAGCATTTTCCCTATAGAAATGAATGAGCGGTCCCCATAAGGATATGTTTACCCTACATGTGTGTATGTGTGTGTGTGTGTGTGTGTGTGTGTGTGTGTGTGTGTGTGCGTGTGCTGACCCAGTATCGGCTGTGAAATACTTCACTGGATTCCAATTTCCTCCAAGACTGACATGTTGCTGTTAACAGAGTCTCACTAAGTGTAACCTAATGTGGTTTCAGCCAATTAAAATGCAATCTAGTGATCTGCATCTACTGCTTTACAGATAACAGCCCCGGAAAAAAATGTCCTTGGAGCAGTGCCTCCTGTAGGATTTAGAAAGTGCTTTCAGGTAAGGATAATAAATGTAAATAAGAAAAGGAAATTATTTGAACTTCTAAAGAAATCAGCTCTGTCTATTGTAGAGGGTATCATCTGAGAGTGCTGCTTCAAATCAATGCAGGTATGCAAGAAGAGAAAAAAAATAAAGAACCACTTGAAAACAATTATAAAATAACTATTACTTGTAGAGACACATACAGTTAGCAGGAATTAGCAATTCTACAATATATCTTCGAAAAGGTTTGTAATCGATGGTGACGCGGCAAAGTGCTCAAGCTGCAGGTCATCGCTGAGGTGTAATGGCGCTGTGCTGCATAATAAGCAGGATGGCAGAGTTATGGGTTTGTAGCATAGTGACACACAGCAGCTAAGGTGAACGGGCAGGAGGGAATTCACCAGTTAGATATAGGAAGTGACTAGGAGGCCAGATTTGAAAGGGCCATAGTGGGTAATTGTAGCTGAAGCATTGGGGTACCACCCCTGCTCTTACGAAAGACGCCATAAGATCTTTTATGACTCAGGACCTCAGTTTTTTTTTCTCAGCTGAACTACAGAACCATTTTAGAGCACAGTGTCCCCATCACTGCACTGGGGCACTGGGATCCACACTGACCACAGGATGGGCTCCCCCTGCTGGCCACAGTATCCCCATCACTGCACTGGGGCACTGGGATCCACACTGACCACAGGATGGGCTCCCCCTGCTGGCCACGGTATCCCCATCACTGCACTGGGGCACTGGGATCCACACTGACCACAGGATGGGCTCCCCCTGCTGGCCACAGTGTCCCCATCACTGCACTGGGGCACTGGGATCCACACTGACCACAGGATGGGCTCCCCCTGCTGGCCACGGTGTCCCCATCACTGCACTGGGGCACTGGGATCCACACTGACCACAGGATGGGCTCCCCCTGCTGGCCACACCAACACCTCTCCCAGCAGCAACCCAGCTTTCCTACTTGGTTTACCATCCATGTATTGGTCAGGCCCAAACCTGGCTTAGCTTGTATTAAGACAGAATGAAAGGCACAGAGATGCACAGTAAAAACTGAACAGTTCAGCATCAGTGTGCAGAGCTGAGAGGCAGGTCTGACTTTTGTTTAACTCTCATTTCAAATTACTGCTTGACATTTCAGGAGCTGTATACATATTGTTTAAGCCAAACATGGGATTAGGGAAATATTTTCTAAGTTTGTGCAAGTTTAACGAACAGGAAATTCTTGAAAGATCTGTTATTGTGTTTGTGACTATCAGGTTATACAAGTCAGGGAAAACATGAGGGTGTGTGGAATCCAGTCTGTTCACAGAACAGATCTTTAGTTTTAATTAATAAGAACCGTCCATATGGTTGGTAAGCTGAGGACGGGGCAGCACTGCCTTGCTTTTCTGCTGTGATGATGCGACACAGTCCTGCCTCTGCTGCCCCCTACATGTGCTAGGATTCCTCTGGCACCTCTGCTTAGATTTCTCAAGTGTGAAACAAAAAAAAACGCAAAATCTGGCAGCTACAGAAGAAATGTTTATGGGGCTTTTAAGATACACTGAGCTAATATTACGCCGTAATTCACAACCTCAGCATCTAGGAGAGGTCTCAGCAGTTGAAGGTAGAAATACATTTTCAGCCAGCTAGCAATGCAGCGGCTGACATACACTGTAAATTCATTCCAAGAGGCCTTGAGTTGTGGCTTCAAAGTTCAAATGAAACTAGTTAGAGGCTGAGGGGTGAATTATTCTTACAAGTATGTCAAAATCACAGCAGGGGGTAATATAAACTTGGTATTAATCAAAATGGGGAATTGTATTTGAATGTCTGAAGGTGGAAAATGGAAATGAACAAAAAAAAAAGTAAAACCAATCGTGTGTTTATAGCAGTGGGTGTTTGCGTTGCCAAGCTTTTGGAATCTACATCTCCGCTGGTTCAGGGATGCATCAGCCCTCAGCCCTGTTCTGCCCCATATCCTGCAGTCCTCTGACCCCCAGCTCATGTGCCCTCCTCCGCTGCACTCCCCTCTCACCCTTCCGTTTCATGCCCTCCTCCGCTGCACTCCCCTCTCACCCTTCCATTTCATGCCCTCCTCCGCTGCACTCCCCTCTCACCCTTCCATTTCATGCCCTCCTCTGCTGCACTCCCCTCTCACCCTTCCTCTGGCACTTTGCCCGTTTCATGCCGTCCTCAGTTTTTCCCGAGTCACTCCTACATCTCTGGGGGTGTGATAGTGGCCTTCCCACAAAGCAGTTCCATGCACAAACGTCTTGAGGGACACATGCTGAAACTGGGGGGTGGGGGGGAGTGAGTCTGGATACAACTGGCTGCCTGGGGGCACTCGGTACATTTTGCTGCCATGTTGGGGCAGTCCATTTGGTAAATTCTCCCTCTTGGTACATTTTGTGTGATTGTCCATAACTAAGGGCGATGTGATGTGCATCTCCATCACTAAGGGCGATGTGATGTGCATCTCCATCACTAAGGGCGATGTGATGTGCATCTCCATCACTAAGGGCGAGATGTGATGTGCATCTCCATCACTAAGGGTGATGTGATGGACGTCTCCATCACTAAGGGCGATGAGATGTGCATCTCCATCACTAAGGATGATGTGATGTGCGTCTCCATCACTAAGGGCGATGTGATGGACGTCTCCATCACTAAGGGCGATGTGATGTGCATCTCCATCACTAAGGGTGATGTGATGTGCGTCTTCATCACTAAGGGCAATGTGATGTGCATCTCCATCACTAAGGGCGATGTGATGGACATCTCTAGGCAGTGCCAAAGATTCGATACATTACAGACACATGAAGTAACTCCTGATGCAATACAATATGATTTATCCCAATTGTGATGCAGTGCGATTCCGCACAATTTGATTCAACACAACGCGATTCAATGCAATCCGATGCGATGCAAAAGAATATGATGCAATATGGTACATATACAGAAATGATTTAGAGAGGGAGAATCAATCTGAATATAAAATTATTCGTTAATAGTTATTGGTCACATTTCTAAATAATGAAGTCATAGGGCTTCTACTTAATGTATGAATAAATCAAATTTTACAGATGCAAAAATGTTAGAAACAACATGTCCAGAGAACGGTGCGCAATTCTTTTAACTGAGGCAATTGCGTCCTGAACTTTTATACAGATGCACTAATGCAAATCGGTCAATTTTGCCATCCGGAGTACAGGCAAAATGGGCGGTTGTTCTGACACTCCATCCCCCCACGCGTGCCTGCCCACCACATTCTGCTTCCACTGGGTACATTAATGGTCTCCACCGTCCATTTCTTCCTGGAGTACTTTTTGTACCTGCCATGTCTTCTCGGTAGAACCCTTGGCTGCAGTCTCCTCCGACTGTTACGTAAGGAGGAGGTGAAACTTTGCTGGTCTCCCGTGGGACTGTGGGCCAAGGTCCATCGCTACCTTGCTCTTCACTCCTATCTAGATTCCACACTCCCCTCCACTATTCTTGTCCTACGTTTTCTCCTTCTCAGACTTACACAACCGGACATCGTGCTGATGCTGGAGATCCTATGGCTAGTCGGTGTGTATATTCTTTGAGAGACTGCGATGACCTTGTGGTGCGGAAGAACTGTGTGTGTGTGTGGGGGGGGGAGCTGCACTTCTACTGACCTTCAGAAAGAAGTTACTTTTAATGAATTTTTATCTCGTTTTTATATAATGTCACACAGAGGCATTTTCTGGGAGAAAAGTCTGTTATTCATTTATGTGCGCTTTTGTCAATATACCAAGTTCTATTGTGTAACAAGCAGTAGAAACTACGGTAATACTGCAACATGGTCACCCTCTCTCTCAAAAGTCAAAAGGTTCTGCAAAAAAGGTTGTTCAGTAATGCAGAACATCACTAGTACCAGTTCTGAAAAGCAGTAACTGATGTTAAACATTAAACATTAGAGTTACGACAAACAGATCTGAACAGAGGTCTTGATGTTACCATTTCCTGCGGCATATCTGTGACCAGTGTTTCACTGTCTTAGGTAATAATCACTGCAATCTATAAAGCAAGGTAATAGCTGCAGGAAAATTCTTTGTGTTTTTGGTGGATTTGCTAAATACAGTCTATTATGGTTTGGTTGAAAGGAAAAAATAAAATAGTTTAACCATCCACCTCTTATACACACTGTGGCTTCTCTGAAATAGATTCTCTTTTATGGGATTAATTCTTGCTACTTATGCTCGCTAGTCTTCTTTGGAAGTTAACAGCATATCAGTAAACAGGAAATAACTCGAATGCATATCACATTCAAATATGGGCGATAGCTATGCACACACATGATGCGTGAGTGCATATTTTTTCATGTTTTCGATTTAACTTGTGATTTTACCAGATTTTAATAACTGCAGTTTTAGAAATAAGGATATGGATTGCTTTGCTTATGTTGTTATTATTTGAAAATCTGAAGTTACATGGTGAGGTTCATCTACACATTTTCTGTACCTGCTTGTACTATTGAGGGTTCTGAAGGGTCTGGAGTCTATGAGCACAAGGCTGGGAATAACTCAGCCCATTACCGGGCATTCACACACGACTTAGTAATGGCAATTCACCTTTGCGTGATTTTGGACTGTGGAGGGCAAACAGAGGATGTGGATGACATCCCATGACAACATGGGGAGAACATGCAAACCCCACACACACATGGAGCCATGGCAGAGACTCAAACCCGGGTCCCCGGGATGTGAGGCCACAGTGCTGCTCACAGCACCGCCAGACCACCCGTGATGATGGTATCGATTCATTGTAAAATTTTATTATATTTTCAGAATTATGTGTTTAGTGGATTTTACTGAGCCACACATTTAAATGCTTCACAAAGCAAAATAATTAGCATGGTTGGGGTGAATTATTATAAAGATTATTATAATAATAAATTACTATGATGAGACAAAATTTTGAGATCTCGGACATTTACAATAGTATATATACAATATATTTACAAAAATACCAAGCTGTGAGTAGTGAGAGGGTGGAAACACAGGCTTTCATTTTGAGGGTTTTCTTCACCATTTTTAAAGGCAGCAAAGCAAATTGCCCATTTTCCCCCATAACTGCTCAGCCTATGCGGCGTCACCTTGGAGACTAACACAATACATCCAAGCGACACAGGAACCTGTGAAATAACCGTTGATGTGTGGATTGTTCCAGGTTGTTTCTTCGACCGCACAAGCGCTCATGGGTCATCCACCGCTAGAAAGCTTCCTGTTTGCCTGCTTGACAGCAGTCGAGTAAGAAAACAAAAAGCGTGGACCCTCTGTGGGTCCCCGAGGACTGGGTTGGGAACCTAGATTACAGCACCTGAACATATATAAGTTTATCTGGCGGAGTCACTGGTGTAACTGCATGATGCCAGGAGACAGGTGTAGCACTGCTGGCTGCACGCTGTCATGTTCCACGGGGCACGGAGTGCAGAAGCAGGCACAGGAGTCCAGGGAGTCGGGTGAACTACTTTTAAAAGGCCTTACAGTGTCCTCCGTATATTTGTTATCCCAATTAATGCACCTTTAATCAAGTCAGGGGTCAAAAATCTGTAAAGGGAATGGTGATTTTGAAGTTTTGAGCCACAATTTGAACAGTTTGAAAAATATCGAAAAATGCCTCAGATCTCCAGCATTGCTTGTTGGAAACTTGTTCCCACTCTGTGTCTATTGTTCTTATCTTCAATTATGTAAAAGTTATACCAATGAGGTGCTCAAGCATGTATACAGCGATGAAGGCCTAGGCTTTAGAGAGCGAAGGAGCACATTTTAATGGCATCACTGCAGGTTGAACATGCTGAAAGGTGCCTTCGATGATGCTGTAGTGCAGTGCTTCCCAATCCGGTCCACATTTTTACTCCCTCCCAGCTCCCTGCCCGACTGTCCACCAGGAGCTGGGAAGGAGCAAAACATGGACTGTCTGTGGGTCCCCGAGGACCGGATTGGGAAACATCGCTGTAGCTGGAGCTCTTTCTGCTGTGCAGAAACTGTCAGATGGGCGAACTGTGTGTGTTGAAATGCCCTGCCTTGTGTTGTCCATGTCAGCATGTGTGAACATGCAGACCTCACAGAATCTAGCACAAAAGATTCATCATATCTGGCCATAACAAAGTATTATAAAGTTGAAGAATCCATAACTTGTTGTATAGCATATAACAATTGAATAATATGCACACATGCTAATTCTCTCCATCTGGCGCTGCACACATAGCAACCCTCACCTCACTGTACAAAAGCATAAGGTGTTCTGCAAAATATGCCTGTGGAATTGCAGCTGTGTACACAGGCAAAAAGTACTTTACGTTATTGTCAGTTTTTTTTTTGGCTTCACTATAATGATGAGAAAAAATAATTTGTGGAGGCTGGTTTCAGCTGCACTTCTTTGCATATCTGACCGCGTTCAGTGCTTATGCTGCTGGCATTACAGGCTCTTGTGTCTCTCTGTGACTCAGACTCAGAGCTTTATGATAATGGAGAACTAACTAATGCTCATTGCATTGGAAATGTGTGTCTCAATATCAGTATTGCCGTTTAAAATGTTAGCAGCGGTAATGTATTTACAGGCACTACTTCCATTTCCTATTCAAAGGATTTCAAAAGGTGATTTTTCACTTGTATATCTGAGCATGATCGTATTTCTCACCGGCTGACGTCTCTCCTTCCGCTCCCGGTCTCATCCCAACATCCTAAAGAGGCCCCTCAGACCCACTGCCCAGATGCTATTGAATGTCCCAAGATCAAGACTGAAAAAAGGGGTGGACGTACTTGTTTTGTGGCAGCGCCTAAACTGTTGAATACCTTACTTCCTCACATCAGGGCTGCACCAACGTCAGCTACTTTTAAATCACTAATCCAAACGTATTTTTATTCTATGGCCTTTAATTTGCTTTGATTTTTAGATTTTTGCTTGTAATTGTATTTATTTTGTTTTACCATTATTTAATCTGTTTGCTCATAACTCTTTTTTGTCTTTTTAATCCAGGTGCGTTTATTGGAGTCGATGCCGTACAGCCCTTTAGTCTGCGTGCTGTTTTGAAGGCGCTTTGTAAATAAAGTCGCCATTGATATTGATATTATTGTTTCATCTCGCCGGTGTTGAGGCGGAATTCCAGGGAAGCTGAAGGGCTTCATCGTTTAATCGGATCCATTACAGTAGTAAACAAGTTCGACCAGATCGTCACCAGGCAGTTCTTTATTTTATTATGTTTTTTTCAGTAGTGAGCTGGATTTCTCAGTTGTACCGCATTTTATAATTTTATTATTAGTCATCATTACATCATTACTCGCAAATTCTGTTTCTTGTAAAAACAGCTTGATATCACATTTGTTGTGAATTTGGTCAGTCTTCTTACATATCTGAATAGGTTAAGTACAACAATTGTGAATGAATTATAGTTTATATATTCCGACAGCCAAGAAAAACAGAAAGGTTGTGTGAAATATAGAAATCAAAGGGCCATAAATAACTGCTGCAGTCAAGATTATCATAAAGCTTAATGTTGTTAAGGGTATCATTTTGTTTTTGTAAAAAAAGAAAAAAAAACTCCCCAAAATATCCATTAGTTCCTACAATTCAAAAGTCAACTGCCATGAAATAGTTCCTGATAAATTTTACGTGACGCTTTATATTAATAAAGAGCCTTTAATGTGAGGCATTACAGCAACTAACTGAATTTACGCGCTGCTTTTCTTCCTGTTTGACTGTGTGTGCCAATCCTCGTATGCTGCTGGTTTCCTCCTCCGTGGCGTGGCGGGCATCTCCAGGCGGTGAGCAGCCACTGGGGGAGCACTGAGCTCCCCCCCAATCTGTCCCAGAATCAGCTTCTCCGTTATTCTAATCAGCTCATCTGAGAGCCTGGACATCCCTAAATGTTGCATAATGAAATCAAGCGGCTCGTTGACTTCATTACTTGATTTGGCTTATTTTTCCCATTCAAAAACCTGTTCTACTGGCAACATGAATATAATTAAAAAGTTAAACACGGCCCACCTAGGTACTGTCAGGGTCAGCACCCATCTGACCACGCCCTCTAAGACCTTTTCCCATTTGACCAGCAGTCGTTGCTATTTGTGCATACTTTTTGTTCCCCGTTTTGTTCCCCGGGATTTCTTGTGTTTTTATCTGGTTGCTCTGCTGTTTTCCTGTTCACTTCTGGTCTTTTATGTATTACTTGCTTCTGCACCCTGCTGTATTCCCAGAGTGTTGCTTGGTGTTTTCTCATTGTAGTGTTCGTACTATTCTCTAGTTCTCTGCTTGTTAATTGCTCCACCTGTCGCTCGTTGTCCTGCTACATTTGTAACTGGTTCATTTGATTATGATTTACACCTGTCCCTCGTTCCCTTAGTTTCTGAGTGTATTTAAGTGCCTGTTCTAGGTCTCTTCTTTGATGGTTCATTGTAGTTGTATGTGGTTGTGGTTAGTTCCTGTGTTTCACACTCTGTTCTGTTGCTCGGTCCCCCAATGTATCTGCTTCATGATTTCTTGTTACGTTCTTTTTTTCCTCCCATTTTGTTTTAACCCCTTGCAGTTCTTTTATTTTGAGCCTGCCCCGATGTGATCTACTTTTGTTAATAAGCCCCTTTTTGTCACTGAGCCACAAGCGGATTGTCACCCCTTCCCGTCTGCACCATGATTCCTTGGTGGGGGCAACTGTGATGTCGTATGCATAACAACTAAAACTGCAGATGACGAAATGAGAATAACCACGAAGAGGCAGGCAAACGGCGAAATGCCACACGATCTGAGGAGACGAAAGCAGAAGGCCCCACAGAGAATGGAAATCCTGAAAAACAGAGCAGTGCTGAAATAGCCAAACAAGGGCCAAGGTTAACAGAGCCACCAACGTCAGCTTCGGAGAGACCCAGAAATCGATGAACTGCCCACGACGACCTGGATACAGGCACAGCTGATGTAGACGCACATTTCTGACACACAGAAGAATCTGGCTCTGTGTATTTTGTGTCAGCGTTTCTGCGGGATCTTTTGAGCGCCGTTTACACGGTTTCTGACCCTCACCCAAGAGATCTTATTTAATTAAAAACCTAAAATCAGCTACATCAAAACTGTTGGTGTAGTTTGCAAACCCTACAGGCTATTTGCAAGGTAATAAAGCTGTCACATGTAAATACAGGTACATGTGTGTCTCAAATTGAAAATGTCCTCCTACCCTAACTATGTAATGCATATCCCGTTCCTACTAGCTGATCAGAGTTCCACAATCAAATTTTTACTGGTTGCTGGCTGACGGCGCTGAAAATGATTACAGCTCCAGCTGGAGAGTATTAGACAAGTGCGCATTATGTAAGCCCCCACCCCATGACACCGACCACCTCCTGGGGTCCGGGCTGCAGGAGATTAGTAGACGACGATATAATTTAGCGTGTTAACATGCTAGTGAAAGAAAACATGCTAATCCATCATGGGGCGATGAATCCAGCACGTTTTCTGTCTAGAAAAGAAACGGTTCATACTTATTGCAAGACCACAGTGACTGAGCTCTCAGCAGCGCTGGGGAAGATGGAGGCGATCTCTGAATTTGATTGGTTGAGTCTTTCATGTCAGAACAAACGGTGCCGAAATGGAAATGTGAATTTAGCTCTAGAAGTGACAGAATAAAACAGAATAAAACTAAAGTGTGCAATTCCCTTTGATTCATATACTTTTAATGACCGTGACAATGTTTAGCAAAAGAGGTAGAATTTATAATAATGCAATTGGACATAAACAGACACATGGAGACAAGGGGTGACTAAAGGGAAAGGTATGGAAGAAAGAAGAAAGGAAAGCAATAGCTTACATCCTAGTGGCGGGGGGGGGGCGGGTACTGCATTGCACTGGGGTATGGAAAATGTCTGCCTGTTTTTCCTCTTCTGTTTGTTGCTTAATCCCTCTTTCCATCACCCCTCCCTCATTCCCCTTTTAATCCCACGATGCCCGTATTTCAGTTCTGCCTTTCGGGACCTGCAGCTGCATGCGTCTCTGCGTCTCACACAGCCTCGCATGCATGCGCGTCTGCCAAGCGCATCTGTCCTCCAGAGTTCCAGCTCGTGACCACAAGCGTGTTTGTCCGGTAAGTAGGCCAGTGTCACATGGCGCGGCACGCTGATTCACCGGTGATAAACAGACCCGCGTCGCCATGACAGCGCCGTGTTCGGCGCTCCTCCTTCTCGCTCGCCCCGTGGCTTGGTGATGGGGCCAGAGCGACGAACCGTCGAACAGACTAAAAGACCCCGCAAAAAAAAAAAAGTGTATGCTGTTTCCAATTGAATAACATGCAGCTTCAAATGTGATTACGCAGCTCGTCCACGGCCTAGTCAGTGTATCGGCGAATGGCAAGTCACGTGGTGGAAGGCACTGATTGGTCAAATGCGTACGGCCAACGTCAGGTAGGTCTGCTTTTGTATAATGATGAATTCCTCACAAAGCAGGGAGCTGGATGACCAGCCAGTTCCAGCACAGATGTACCGCAGAGGGAACATCTAAATTGGAACGTGGCTGGAACGGACCTTCAGCTATAAAACAGCTATGGTAACAAAAGGGAAATGCAGTCTCTAGATGGAGAAGTGTCCATTATGCACAACGAGCCTCATTATCTTCATTAAACGCATCGATCGACAGTGCTGACTCCCTATCACCAGTCTCTGCTCTCCTCTTCCGGTGCTCAGGGCTTTGAAAAGCATCCATTCCCCAAACCTCCATCTCCACAGCTGGACAGAGGAGCCTCCTTCTCGACCTACACCCAGGTCGCTGTCATGCAGTGGTCACCTTGGATTCCAAAACAACCCAACGTCATCACAGCCGCCAGTTAAACACTCCATTTGACGAGTCTTGTTCCCAGAACATTACGCACACAGCAGCGTGAAGAAGCTATTGTCCGGCGCGTGTTCGAGGAGCATGACGCGCTGCATCCACTATTTCAGCGGGAATGCGTGACTACATAAGCTCTTTCTGTTCACAGGGAGATTAGGTGAATGCAACAGAAATGATTATGGGAAAAGATTATTATCAGCCATAATAAAATAATAGCGTTTAATGTCCAACTTCATTGCGACATTGGCTTTGCACTGTGATTAATGGCAGGTCTGTGAAGGATGACTTGTTGAGCTAGCAGGCTAACATAAGTACAGCATGGCTGTTAGCCAGAGAAGAACCGCTAGGAAACATTAGCCATGAGAAAGCCGAAGAAAGATGCGATCATCTGACGTTATCATCAGCAGCTGAGCGTGCACCTCTGTCGCATCTGTGACGAATCTCACATTACGCAAATAAGTGTTTACTGCTAACTCTCAGCAATCACAACTATTTCTAAACAAGTAAATAAGGGAGAGGCCACAGATTAATGCAATTTAATTGGCTTGTTTATGGCTGGCAGATTTCAGCTGTGCAAAATGGCGACTGTAGATGTTGGTATGAGTTATCCAAAGTGACTAATTTCCAGTCAGGGAGACTGATCTGCAGGAAGCTCGTAGGAGGACACAGACGCAATTGTCAGTTTTAATGGTTTAATTACGGGCCAAATATTCTCGCGTCATTTTAAATGTTTCACAATTTGGTGAACAATGTGAAGCACAGAAGGGCATAGCTTAGTGGTGATAATTACAATATTGATATTCAGTTTTGAATTTTGCATGTGCAATAATTAATTGCAGACGTGCAATCACTTCATCTGAATGAATGAACTGTTGTTGATATGCCTATAAGTCAGACCCAGAGCCCAACTGTTTGTCTTCGATTTTCTTTTAATTGCTTTTTTTTACATTGAAATTGTCTTTTTGTTTGGGTTTTTGCTACTCCTGTATTTATCACGCAATTATGACACAATAAAGACAAATATACAACAGCTATTGTTGAAGGATTTGTTGATTCAATTAGCCTGAACAAATTATTTTAAAATACCATTAGATACAGCAATTTTGCCATTATTTAACGCATATAATGAAATAAATGTCTAAATGTCTAACAACAGACAAACAAAACAGGCAAACACACAACCACTTATTGGGCACAAATTAGTACTGTCAAAAGAGAGACTTGTCCCTTGACATATGTGACACATGAAAACCGTAGTTGAGAGACTATCTGTACGACATCGCCAAATTTTGGACTTCCAGAGAGTTGATCTAAATAGCATTAGGAAGCATTTGGCATGGGAAAAACAGGCAACAGGCAAGGAAGCGCACACGAGAGGAGCGGAGCGGAGCGGCAACACACTGACCTATTCGTTTGTGCTTGGGGGAGGGGCGTGGGTGGGGTCGAAGCAGATTACAGCCCCGCAGAGAAGCAAGGGATTAGCAGGCATTCGAAAGAGGAGAAGAGAGAGGGATTAGCAAGATGAGCGAGACGAGTTGGGGAGGGGATTATGGTACCGAGAGTGGGATCCCAAAATAATCCCTCAGCATACTGGGCATCATCCACTGTAGAATAGATGGGGGGTGGAGGTGGGGGCTGGGGGGGTACACCAGTTACTGCCTGCTGCTTTATCCACATTGTCAATCCCCCAACTCTGATCTCTCACCCTCGCCCGCCTGCTCGCGTCTGACATTTCAGATTCCGCCATCTCCTTCTGTCTCTCTCCTCTCCCGTCTGTCCCTGCTATTCAGAATCTCTGTGTTATGAAGCCCCTCCTTGCATCACACAGCTTATTCTCCCCCCCCCCTCCCTCTAATTCTGTAACTCTGAGGTTATGTAAGGTTTGGGGTTGGGAGGGGGGGGGGGTGGTCAGTTATGCAGCCTCTGAACACCGTGCAGAGGAAGGATAAAAGGGAGAGAGAGAACGAGCGAGAGGGAAACGAAGGGGGGAAAACGGACCAGAAGGGGATGAAATCAGATGGAATGAGGGAAAGGAAATGAAAATGTATTTGGGGGATGAGAGAAGAAAAACAGGGCTGTCTAAGTTGGAGAACAGAGGGGAAGTGAAAGTTAACACATTAACATGTATCACTGTGGCTGCTGGTTTAGTATCGGGGGTCTTTACAAAGACTGTCTACAGCTCATTAAAAAAAAAACGTGGTATGCTGATTATTCTATCCATCCATCCCTCCATTTTTTATACCCACTTGTCCGATTCAGGGTTGCGGGGGTCCAAAGCCCATGTCAGAAGCTACTGGTGCAGGATACTGATTACTTGTGATAATTATTATTTTCAGGGTCGACCTAAGTGTATGTGGCATAGGTGGTTGCTAAGCGTCCTCTACAGACATCACGCTGCCGTGCGGCGGAGATGGAGCGAGACCGAGAATGAGCTGAAACGTAGATTCGAGTAGAAGAGTGTGGAGGACAATAGAGGTGGAGCGAGGAGTGACTGGAAAATAACCGTCCAAGAAATAGCTGAAACTGAGGGGGCAATGGTAAACTATCAGCGGGTAAACACAAGATGGGGGAGGCATGTCCAGAGGGGTGGAGGGGCTCACCAGTGCTCCAGTAACCTACTTACAATAATCCTTCCCATTTCTCATTTCTGAAAATGCAGGAACGTTACATCACATTACGCTTTGATTAAATCACTGTTTTATCAAAGTCTACTTATCCTGAAACATTTAGCACATAGGCACACAAACTGCATTACGTCTATAGCCACAACATTAAGTCAGGAACCCAGCTCATGAACCTAAGTATGTGAGTGAGGATTTTCCAGTGTTCCTTTGCCTAGACATGCACGGTTCTTATGGACGGTTCGAATTATACAGATCTGCTCCTGCAGTGACAGCAACCAAGCTCATCTGTGCCTTAAATCTGATTATTCTTCTAATAGATAAAGTGAAATTTAATTTCTTTTTAGTGAACTATTCAGGAACTTGATCTGACTCATCTCATGGGGGGAAATGAACCACTACACAACATTATTACATATTCTCTCCATCAACTAGTAGCTTTTCAAGCAGATGTTGACTGAGGCCACGTCTCCCCTTGTACCCCTTCAACATTAACCTCACCATATCACTCAATTATTAAGCATAATGGTGAAAATGCAGTACTGATGTTGCTCAAAATAACTTTAGAAAACCAAACTCAATCTAAACACTCTGGCTTTGTATCTGAATTGGACAGGCGTTTTTGTAACGGCTTTTGTAAATAATGCTTTTTCACAAGAGACACGTTGTTATGGTTTAATGTGTCTTTTAAATTGCAGAATGCTGTATTTAAAATTATGGAATAAATTAGATTCTGCTGTGTATAATAAACTGACATGCATTAATCAAAGACAAAATTGGTTTGATTTCTGTTTACATTTCGTCATCGTAAACTTATCAAGTGCATTCAACCAGCATGCACTCGTTAAGACAAACTATATTCTTTGATAATATCTTTTGCTCCCTAACGATTTACACATAAAGCACACATAACGCAGGAAAACGCCGCAGGGTTCGACAAGACAACAATTTCCCACGACGACGTTATGACACACTGCCACACTTTCCCACGCGCGCCGCTCCTGCTTAAGCGCGTGGAAACGACGCGCGCCGCTTCGCGGGGCACGAGGCGGGCAGAGCGAAGCGGGATCATGTGAGAGTCCACGCGACGAAAGTAGGTTAGAGCGAGGGGAGGGAAAGAGGCAGAGCAGCAGAGCAGCAGAGCAGCAAAGCGAGCGGACAGTTCCAGCGCTACGGAGGACGCGAGGAAACGTCCGCAAACACGCACTGGCAGTTTATTAGGCTTAGCGACAGGCGCCACTCCTGAAACATATGAGGATTTGCTTCTCTTTTCATTTTTTTCCAAAGGCTCCGACTCGGAGCTTTAAGAACTATATTTAGTAATTGTATTTACGTCTTTTATTTTAATGGTTTGTTATTGCATGGCTCGAAGATAATATAACAAAGATGAGAGGTGAGTCAAAATGATCATCCATTACCTCCATGAAAATTCTTAAGCGCGTTCAAGACTATTCTTCTGCCGTCCTCGTTGCGCAAACTATTAGTAAAATTGATTAAAGTTTGTATCGTGGTGCTGTCTGCATAAATAACATTGATTGACTAGGATTAAGGCAGATAGCCGTTTATCTGCGAGACGCCACTTCTGTGGCGCAGATGGTGTAAAATTTGTCAAAGTTTACCGAGCAACAGTGCGCGAATGAAGCAGTTTTTCTAATCGGCGCGGAATGCACTCAGTAAATGTTGTATGTAATGTTTGAAAATGATTGCATGTCATTCACTTTAAATGGATCGTGGTTGAGCTGCTTCTTCATAAGCTTCAGCTCTTGAAATCGAAGGGAAAAAAATGACGGTGTATTTCGGTCGCTGTTAGCGAGCAACTAGTCTCAATTATGTAAGGCGGGGGAGGGTAGCAATGCGAGTGACAGTATAAGTGAAAGCAAATAATTCTTTATAAATCGGAGAATAATAACTACAGCAAGCACGTAATGAGTGGTTCATTTATATTAATATTCAGCTGTACATAATACTTATTTTCTTTGTAATTGGTGGTCGTTTATAAGTTTTAAATATGAGTTCTATGTTATTTTCCGTATGACAGTGAAGTTTTTGAGATTGTTGATTTTTGTTGCCGTTAATATGGTGGAGCGCTAGCCGGCGTTAACGCGGTGATGCGCGTGTTGTTGTCTCCTGATCGCCAGCATGGCCGGCTGTGTGCGGCGAGGGAGGCTTGGCTGTTCCATTGACCTAGTTCTGTCATTGAGGATTACACAGCATTTAAAGGGGAGCAAGGAAGGGATGTAATGGGATGGGATGGCGGCACATTAAGGAGGCGGGCCCTATTCGGGCCATCGTGGCAGAATGATCTTAATCGGGGAGTAAGGAATCGGCTGGTTTTGTTTTGAATTTTGAGGGAAGTGTAGCCATGAATGCAATACTTGTGCGCACGGTCGTATGTCAATACCAGCCGCAATTTATTGAACAGAAACCTTAAACTGCATTTATCCAAATGAAATGCTTGCATCATATCAGTACAGAGCGCACTGTGATTCCATTTGCCACGTTATAATTAATATTATTGATTATTAATATTGTTATTAGTAGTAGTAGTAGTAGTAGTAGTAGTAGTATCATTGTTACTCTTGTTTTGGTTTTTGCTGTTATTGTTGCTGTTGTCGGTTTACTTGAATAAATTACTTTTCATGTAAGAAGTCTCTTGGTATAAAAAACTTTTTTTAGAGGAAACCAGTCAACAAATCTCGGAGATTGATAAACCACAATCAGAGTGATGGATGATGATGTGATCCGTCTTTATTTACTTGTCAGATAAGGGCCGTTTCATGGGGCAATTTTGCTCGAAGTGTCATTTTGACTTCTTAAAATCTCTACAGCCATATTCCAAATGCAGAGTTTTGTTTGGTTTGCGCTAATTACTTGCTAAAACCAGGAAAGTTACCTTCACTTGTGTGTGTGGTTTTTTGTAGTTAGAGTAGTGCGGCTTCCCCACGCTCTGTGCCATGGCTGTCAGGGGCTCGTGGCAGTGCATTACGGACACCCCAGGGAGATAGGGGTGCTGTCAGTCGTAACAGAAACGACTGAGAAGCAGCCACATGAACCACGGTCGTGCTCCCAAGCTGGGATCAGTACAGACCTTGTGGAATAGCTAGCAGAGGGACTTAGAGTCAGCTGATACCTTGGAGAGTGCCAGGTGAAGCTGAGCACTCTGTGTCAAAGGAGCGATTAGTTACAGTCAGCTTGCTAATGCTGGTCAAGCGTTAGCGCAGTTCAGCACAAAACAGCTTCAGGGTGACTGTAGCATGCGCCCGGTCATAATGCACTTAATTCTCAAGTACTGGTGCATTCCCTGCTCTGTGGCCACCATACTCAGTACAAGGTTTGGAGCAACACAGACTCCTGGTGCTGGGGAGTTCTAGAAACAGAGAGCCTTTCAACATCCTCCTTTGTAAGCTTTTGCGTGTCTGTGCCTGGATGCTGAGCTGCTCACGGGTCTGACTGCCTGAAAATCTGACAGCTGTCAGGCCACAGACCATAGCCGAGATGCATCCCCTTGGTGTCTGAGGAATGGCTCTGGGCAGAGGGCAAATGAGGCAGCGTGTTTCAGTACTGGGAGACACGGAGCTCTGGGAGAACCCACCAAGGAATATGTAGATGCCATTTTACAAGTATCCTTTTATGAATGATTTTTTAAATTGTTAAAATAAACTGATATCTGTACTTTTTTTACTTTCCACACCTGCTAATTGCCTTCTCACATCTCTTATTGAAGGTAATTATTAAATGTATATCTATATTAAATAATAGTATTTTTAAAATGGCCACAGTGAATTATGTAAGAGAATGGCGGTACAAAATTAAGCACCTCAGTCTGTGTTGGTTGTCAGGGAGTAAGTTATACGGGTAGATAGATATTTTTAGATTTACCAGGAGGCATGAGTGATTCAACAAATTCCCTTTTACAGTAAAAACTGCTGCTATTATCCGTTGGCGTCACTGCTCTTTGCTGGTTACTCTCAGTCCTGATCCGTGGGGGGCTCCTCTGATGGCTGGTTTTTTGCTCCAGCCAAAATGTTAGTGAATGAGGCTTAAAGGAACTGCAAAAAAATGTCATGTAGCATCTATTACCAATCACAAATGACAGGCAGTAAAAGCGTGAGCCTGTTTCTGCAACCATGATACATTTCATGCCACACAGCTTGCATCATTTGAGTATTCAAACAATAGTAAAAACAGTATGAGCCTTAATTAGGTTCAGTCAATCATTCGTGTGTCTAATTGTTCGTTGAGCTGTGCTGTCACTCGTTATGTGGCATAAATATATTTGCCCGTTTTTACAATGTATGTGGGGAAAAAAACAGGAGGGTGGCTAATCTTCCTCCACTGAGATCTCTGACAATTAATTCAGTCGATGCCCAATCACACCTGTCTGCTAGCAGATGAATTAAAAATCAGCAAGCCCACGTGGTCCTGTGGCAGCAGGCTTGAGAATTGATGTATATCTATATACATCTGAATATATCTATTCAGAAATGCTCTTTTTAAGAGCGGAAAGGCCCTATGAACTGAGGGATGATGAATGTGGGGGGGTCCCCTGTTGGCCTGTGTTTCAGCTGGAGGGGGTTACGGGTTCCAGTTCAGACCAGAAAGCGCTGGTTGCACGTGAAGCACTCATAACGGAGGCTAATCCAAGGGCATGGTGTGCAGATGTCATGTATAAGCTAAACAGAACCTTTGGACACAGCTAGGTCACTTAATAAAGGGAGATAAGAGGACAAAGTCTCTGGAGTTGACCAAGACTTCAGCCTGGCGTTCTGTAATGAAGCAAATTATGCTCTGGGTGACCGATAGTGTGCAGAAAGTACAGTAAAGTACATTGTAGCCATTCATGGGAATAGGCTATGGAAGAATCTGCATGACTCACGTTTTATTCGGCTTTTACTGAGTGCCTTGTAATACGTCTGTTGTCGTGCTGGACAGGCAAACAATGACGTGTTAAACTGAAGAAATCTCTGATAAATGTTTGAACATCTCCTCCTTGCAGTGTAATCCATAGGATATAAAAGGCTAAATACCAGAATTGAAATCCTTTATTCTTTCAGCAACGCCAGAGCATAGGGGGTGTGACCCAGTCTGTGTGCACGCCTAAGGCATTCACCGTATGTGTGTTTGGAGGAGAGCTTTTCGCTCCCGGAACACGAGGACATGATTCTTGGAGTGATACAGTCAATACAATACAGCGAAATGCTTGGTGTTACAATGTGAAACTGGACTGTGTTAACTGTAGTGCTTCCTGACGGCTCATGGAACAGTGACCTGAAGCAATTACCGGAATCATTTTTATCACTGTGACAGCAGTCTGCGGGTCACAGAATTCCCCTCTCTGCATTCCCATCTATATTAAATGGTTGTAGAATAACCTCTTAATCTTTTATTAGTCGATTTTTATTGATTTTTTTCCCCCCAGATTCCGTCCTAATATTATTTTATTGGCATATTGTATTTATGTTTGTTACGAGTATGCAACAGTTATTTATGTTGTTTAGTTATCGATGTGTCTTACATTAATTTGCCTACTCTTTACAATGTAGAACTTGCGTTTAAAAGTGTGGACATAAAATATGTTTTATGGAAATAACATATGAAAAGCAGCTTATGTAATTCTGGTCTTTTACAGGCTTATTTGCACTGGAGTCCCTGGCTTTCTGCTGTGTGACCGGGGACTGAATTAAAAATAGTTTTATGTCGGCCTGGAGAGACAGCTGAAACTGCGGTTGCATGCTTTGCATACGTTAGCACGTTTAGGAGTCGGTATAAGTTACTGCATCGCTCCGGAATTTGTTTTTCACGACATGTAGGTAGTGCCCTCAACTCCACACTGCCTGTGTCGTGAGGATGTTTTTTTAACCAGTTATATATTCATTAACATCAGTAAGCGTTACAGTGACCTTTTGAATGTGATTAAGGGTTCACTGGCTTTGGAATGTTACAGTCTGTTTTCTTAAGTGAAGAAGAGGGCCACGTTCACTGCCATTTCTGATCGGTCTACCTTACAATCCTTAAAAAAAACAGGAATCAGATCGTTGTCCTCACTGTGCCACCGCCCGCCACCCCCTTGTCGTTCAGTGGGAAAGTGTGTCAGTAGAACAGCTCGTCCACATAGCCTGACCGCGCCGCCGCTGATTGACATCCAGAGCAGCGAGCCAGCGGCGGAGCCAAGCGCACGGGAGCCAATGAGCAGCAAGTGCAGCAGCAGAGAGGGGCGGGCCCATTCCGGCGTTGCTACGGTGACCTCCCTTGAATGAGCGTGTTTGTGGAATGGTGGAATGTAGCCAGAAGGCAGTTATATAACACAGAAAGGGCGGGGGCGGCTGGGGCCTGGGCGGGCGGCATGGAAGAGGGAGAGAGTGCAAAGGGCGCTTTCCGTGACATTTGTTCTTTGGTTTCCCTCTTGCCACTTAGCAGCTCATTAGGTTTCACAGGCATTGCAGAGTCACAGTCCGCACTACTTGTCTCCTCAAAGCTCGAGCCCACGGGGCACATTCCGGATTGTTCTTATTAACCTGTCTCAGCGTACGCCGACCGTACTTCCCTTCATTTCTCGATAGATGATGCGTTACGTGACCCGCGGGCCTCTCTGGCTGAGTAACGCGGCAGTGCGCAGCCGTCCAACCAGCCGCCGAGCTGCGCACTTCTTTCCTGTTGCTATAAATGAGACGTTACCTAACGCCTTGCGTCACGAGGCGCAGCCACAGAAAGAAAGGCTGACGCGTCCCGGCGACGCGTCACTGCAGCCCGGAAGGCTCTCGTTTTCTAGGTAGCTTCCACTTGTGCCTCAAACAGACCTTGAGCCAAGGAAACCTGATCTATCTAATGTAGCTGGCCTGCTATATTGTTAGGGCTGGGGACAGCTGCCTGTTAGGTCACTCACTGGATGAAAAGAAAGCAGTAGCTGTCTACAGAATCATGTAGATTTTTTTTTTTTCTGAGCCAATTAATTTTCAGTAGCTTAATTCCCAGTCCTGGTCTGAACCCCATTGTTAATGAAAGCTGTAAATATAGGCAGGTGAGTTGGTGGGCAATACTGTAGCCTCACAGCACCCGGGTCAGGGGTTCGAATGCTTACTTTATTAAGCTATATCTTCCTGATAATATTCTGCTGCAGTTGCTATTCTGTTTGGCTGTCGCGTGATTTACTTATAGGTGCCTGTTACTACCATCATTGCAGAGTCATTTTAATGCCAGCCATTAATTCAGGCGCTGCGATAACAGGTCTAAGCATATATTGGCTGCAATCTTTACAAGGCGTTTTACTGCTGAAATTTCCACTTGCAGATAACTTGACTTCTCTGTAAGAATAGTGGTAAGCAGGTTTTATAGGGGTTTTCATGTCAGGAATAAAGCAGAGAAATTACAGGATTTTTTTTTAGCATTTATAAGGAAGACTGTAGACTGCATGGGGGGAAAATGCAGTGGGGGGGTTTTATTTAAGTTTTGCTCCAGACCACGTTATCAGTGTTTTCTCCTGTTCCCTCTCGTTTTATCTCCAGCTCAAATTGAAGTAATCCCATGTAAAATCTGTGGGGACAAATCGTCCGGGATCCACTATGGTGTGATCACCTGTGAGGGATGCAAGGTGAGAGCTCTGAACACACTGCCGCATGGAGATTACATTTCATTTCATATAGCGCCTTTCACAATAAAGTCGCCCCGAGGCGCTTTACATGGGTGCGTTGCCATACATTCCTGCATCATTTATACACATTGTTTACACCCTGCAGCAAACCATAACAAACCGTGTGTATGGATACATATTGCTCAGCACCTGCTCTGTCGGGGCGGGGCCCATTTTCCCGGCCCTTCCTGTCACTCTCTCTGTCTCTCGTGAGCCGCGGCCCTCCCTGTCACTCTCTCTGTCCCTCGTGAGCCATGGTAACTTCTCCTCGGGGGGTTTGTCCACGCAGGGATTCTTCCGGCGTAGTCAGCAGAACAATGCCATGTACTCCTGCTCCCGGCAGAGGAACTGTCTGATCGACCGCACCAACCGCAACCGCTGCCAGCACTGCCGTCTGCAGAAGTGCCTGGCACTGGGGATGAGTCGCGACGGTAAGGAGACAGACCGCGGTCGTCGCTGGGCCACTCAGTGTTGCCCTTAGACAATACAGCACGGCCAAGCATGGGCTATCTGGACCGAATGTCTCACATACTCATCATCTGCAGGAAATCTGCTCTCCTTGCTGTCTTTGTGCCATAGCTGTCAAGTTTGGCCGCATGTCCAAAAAGCAGCGAGACAGCCTGTACGCCGAGGTCCAGAAGCACCAGCAGACGCAGGAGCGCAGTGGGGGGGCCTGGGACGACGGGGGCGAGAACACCGTCCACAGTAGGGCCTACAGCAGGAGCTCCGGCTCGGCCCTCAGCGACCTCGACGACATCACCACGCTGCCCGACGGACTGCTCTTCGACCTGCCCCTAACACCGGAGGGCGCCAGCGAGTACTGTGCCCTGGAGCTCCTGGATGGGAGCGCCGGGAGCAGCTCGTCCACGCAGAGCTCGCCGGAGCAGAGCAGCCTGGACTTCGCGGACGGCAGCCTGGTCGACCACGAATATCAGCTTCTCCACGAACCCAGCCTCTTCGCACACTCCCTCCTCAACGGCTCTCCCGCCAGCTGCTCCCTGCTCGAGATCGGTGGGTCATCCCCTTCAGCTCGGGCCGCCCCTGTCACGCTGTGCCAGTCCGTCTCTCGTGGGTTTCTGGAAGGAGTCTCTCCTTTTTTTTAGAGCGCATAACCCAGAGTGTGGTGAAGTCCCACCTGGAGACGTGTCAGTACAGCACAGAGGAGCTGAAGAGTCTCATGTGGAGCCAGTACTCACCCGAGGAGATCCGTATCTACCAGAGCAAGGTGATGTACTACAAGACTACAGTGCTAAGTCAGTGCTTCATCGTCGCTAAACGAGTAAAAACAGTGTTCATTTCTTGATTATGACTTTTTACTGTAGATAGGAACACGCCGATTCTCCTCCATCTACTGATAGTGTCCAACATCAAATTGGCCAATGAAAAGATGTTTGTATCGGTTACCATTTATATTCATGATGGCAATTTGCATGGATTACTTTATATAACTGATTTTAACAACATTGATAGTTAGCCAGCTATATCTAGCTAAGATCACTTTTTTATTGCGAATATAAATATAAAGCGAGATTAGTTTATGTCTAGTTGATGTTGACATAGCCTTGCTGGCAACAATCCATGCAAGTCTATTTAAGACATTAAGCTGTTCACCGTTAAGGGTGCTAACGGTGTCTCATTACGTCGTTTTAGGTTTATTTTGTAAAGTAGTTTTTCTATGCTCCTGGCATAATGTATTTTTGGAGATGCGTGTCTTTTATTGGACAGTGATGATGTACTATATGTGTAGTATACATACAAGTGGTGTTTTCTGGGACTGTATTGATCATAGCATTGTTTCGAATCCTCTGTCCGTAGTGACTCACAGTAGCGAGTAAAATCCTCTGCCATACGATGTTGGGTTAGAATTCCTCTCACACTGGGTCGCTCTGGTTTTTCAGCCACTGCTGATCCTTCGGGGTACACCCCCGGCATGTTAATGAAGTGCGGTTACAAACGGCGGCGTCTCATGCTCATAGGATTAACGGATGTGGCCCCCGGCTTGCTCTTGTTTTCCAGTGCGCGGAGGTCATGTGGCAGCAATGCGCTCACCAGATCACCAACGCCATCCAGTACGTGGTGGAGTTCGCCAAGCGCATTGCCGGCTTCCTGGACCTGTGTCAGAATGACCAGATCATCCTTCTCAAAGCAGGTCACTATAAGTACCCCGTATAAGCATGTGAGCCAAAACAAAAATATTCCCGAGCTCTATGTTCAAAATGTTTGGAGTCGTTCCATGTTAATTACAGACTCCCTACTGCTCTGTTATTGGCTCGTAGGAGTTTTACTTGCACAAATGCGTTCTGAGGACAGTACAAAAAAAAACTGGTTCAGTGAGCCAATCAGATTGTACAGGAAGTGGGTCCAAGACATCTGATTGGTTGATCCAGCCTCCTCTAGTTGCTTGGACCCACCTCCTCTACAATCCGATTGGTTACCTCTCGGAACCAATCATTTTTCATTCTGCCCTCAGAACTTATTTGTGTAAAAACCTCCTACGAGCCTGTTATTCTTTGCACGCTATCTACCTATTCTGGCCCTGTGTGAATCATTTTAATGTGTGAATCATTTTTAATGTTCGTTCTGCGCTCTCTCTCCCCCTCCCCCCCCCAGGATGTTTAGACATTCTCCTGATCCGCATGTGTAGAGTCTACAACCCACTGAACAGCACTTTGCTTTTTGATGGCAAGCACGCTGGTGTGCAGCTCTTCAAGGCTCTCGGTGAGATTTCATTACCTTATTAGTGTGCATCGTGAAACTCCAGGTGCTCTCTTTCATTTGTGGTCATGGTCGCATTGGTTTTATAATTTAATGGCATTTTTAAATCCCTGTAATAACTGTGCCATAAAGGGGGGGCAGTCAGGACGATTCCAAGGGCCCCTGAATGACAGGGGCTCTGAAGAGTTTGGAGCTTAATTGGATTGGTCTGGGTAGGGGGCCCAAAATCTTTAGTGACACCCCTACCCTGTAATCAAATTTAAAGGCAGTTTAAAGAATTCTTCTTACCTGAGTGAAACTTATTGTAATTATTTTTAAATGTTCAATAATAATTCCTGTGTTGCATGATTTCTTTTTTTTACTAGTTTAAATCAAACATACTTGACCCTTAGGACCATTTAAGTCTGTTGTTCGTGTAAAAAGGCTGCAGACCTTGACCGCCATCGTTTCTGTTGGCAAACTCAGGGAAGTGACTCTGGAAACATAGAAAATTAGGCTAAGTGGCTGAGTCACACACGGCTATGCCCCTCCGCCCCTGCAGGCTGCGACGACCTGGTCAGCGCTGTGTATGAGCTGGCCAGGAGCCTGTGCCGGCTGCAGCTCACCGAGGAGGAGATAGCTCTCTTCAGTGCCGCCGTCCTGCTGTCCCCAGGTAGGTCTCGTGCGGGGGATTGCAGCTTCGAACCCGGGCCTTCTGGAGCTTCAGGGGCCCCAGGCACACATGCACTGTCTCTTTTATTCCAGACCGACCGTGGTTGACTGACACCCAGCAGGTTCAGAAGCTGCAAGAGAGGGTTTATCTTGCGTTGCAGCATTGTCTCCACAGGGGGGGCGCTAGTGAGGAAAAACTGGCCAAGGTAGCTTACTTGACTTGCCAATATCACAGTATACATTTTAGTATTAGGTGGCTCATAAAAAATAACCGCAAACCATGTCTACTCTCTCTCCCTTTTGCGCTTTATCCAAGATGGTGTCCAAGCTGCCGATGATGAAGTCCATTTGCAACCTCCACATCGACAAGCTTGAATTTTTTCGCCTGGTTCACCCAGAGACGGCGTGCAGTTTCCCCCCTCTCTACAAGGAGGTGTTTGGGAGTGAAATCACCTTCCCGGACTCCACTGTGAGCTAAGGCCAATCAGAGAGTAAGATGGAAGGATACAGAGAGAGAGAGAGAGATGTTAAAATGGACAGAGACAGCGATTTTGGAGGATTATACGAACCCGAAATGCCACCAGCAACTCTGCGACAATCCCGCACGCAACACTTTAATAAATTGCGACACGCTGCCCCCATCTTGGGTTTCCTCTGCGACGCCGGATCCAGTGCAGCCGTTACACACAGGTGGTGCATTTCTCATAGGTTGTCCCCTGCATACCAGCACGCTGTTGGGAGAAACGTTTCAGGCCGTAAAGCGGTCCCCCCTGTTCACCTCACATATGACCCCTGGAACCTGAAGTGCCCTGTAGTGACATCTCGCCCTCCCGAACAACCCTCCACGCAAGCGGAGCACGAATGTACCCCAGAGCCCCAGCCCAGATCCTGAATGTACCCGTGTTCTGTTTCCCTTACGGCTGGGCTTCAGTGATACCCGTTTCTTGATCCGGTGCCCGGCTATTTTCGATAGTGCCCTTTCTTTGCCATTTCATCCCCTGAAGAAATGAAGGGACCAAGTTAGGATACCATTCACCATAGGTTCAGTGTGACATAAGCTCACCGTGTGATGGATTCGGCAGTATGCTGTAATGACGGCTATGCACCAGCAGGGTGGAAGATCACTCTGCACTGGCGCAGTGCAGTAACTCACTGCCCTGTGTCCACTGGGGCACGTTCAGTAGGCACCTTTTAGAGCTGCTCTTTTCGAGATGCAGTTGGCGAGCTCATACCCACTACCTGTTCCCGCCCGGGAATGCCAAAATAAGCACCTTTTTATTTATTAATGAGTGTGTAAATCCACCTTATTGTGAACGTGTGTGCCCAAGGAAACGTTGAAAAAAGTGTGAGAGACAGAGGGAGATGGTCAGGCGAGATAGTGGAGCTGAAACGGTCCCACAGCGACTGCTTCGGGGGGTGGGGGACTTAAGCTGGTGATGGAGCGTCTCTGGCGCCGCTGCCCTCCCGCCTCTACTCTCAGAGCTCTCAGGATTGTCACTCTAAGCACGGTGCCCTACTGAAGTTGTCACACGGCGCCCCAGAAATCACAGCAGCGCACCTCAGCCAAAAAAGGCTGGGGACAAGCGGCGACAACGGGCTACAGTAAGCGCTTCTGACTGAAAGACGGGAAGTTTTAATGCCACTTTCTCGCGGACTGACTCTGAGCGGTCCCGTCGTTTCTCACATTGCACTGCACCTCTGCGGAAGCCTCAGTTATGGACTGTGGAATCAGAGCGGATAAAAATAACAGAAGTGGGGGAGGCGGGAAAAGACGAACTGCACTCAAACTTTGGGAGTGAGAGAGGAGGCGGGATGGAGCGGGAATGACAGATATCCCCCGCAGCCAGAGAGACCGAGGCAGCCTTACTCAGAACAGACTGCAGTTTTAATTGAGTCCATCTGCATTGTACATCTTGAGCGGAGGTCAGTGTTACATCAATGTCTCTCTTCACTCACTTCGCTCTTGTCCTGCTTCGCCATTCCACTGAGACACATGTGAGGACTGACAGAGCCCTCAGTCCCCCCCCCCCGCCGAGTTTGGGACTATTTGTTATTTTTTATATGTGCTCTTGTACGTCCTTTGGTGCAAAAGAAAATGAGGGATAAATTGATATGGCTAGATGTGTTCAAGTGATTTAGTAGCTATTCTGCTCTGTTTGTGATGAGTCAGGCTTGGTCTTGCGCTGCTAAGTGCCGGCGATGATGTCATCTGAGTCCACTGGGCCCCCAGATTCCAACTTCTGCAGCTGGAAGATAGAAACCTCCCTAGATGACATCTCTGAGGTGTGCTGAACGCACCCGTGTGCCGAGTTCCAGCACACAAACACTCGATATTACACAACGGTCAGTAGCCTTGTTCTAGACAAGTTCTAGATATATCAAGTTGGCACGACCGGCCAGTGATTTAATGGTTAGACAATCACAAATATGCATTGTGAGCAGAGAGTGTTTACTTGCAACTATGCCGTCCAGTTACATAAGCTCAGCTGCACAAGATCTCACTCTGCACTGCTGGAACAGTGCGGCATTACCCATGCTGTTCCTTTTACTGTCGGAGTTCGTGGCAGGAGATCTGTCGTCTGGTGCTCAAACATACAGTATCGTGATGGGACTGTGCAATAGTCAGTCTTTCCCATTCCCACAGGTGTGGAGCGACACACCCCAAGGGTCCCCCCCCCCAGGCTTATTTGGCACAGGGATAGAAGCTGCAGGTGCATCAGACACGGCATAAAAAGTGTATGGAAAAAAAGATTATTATGATTTAAGCTAATGACACAATCGAAAATAAAGACTGGAAGAGTGGAATCGTCATAAATGTCCTCGTCTGTCCATGTCTATTTAAATTGACCTGGAGCTGATGTTAAATGTACACACACAATCACTCAGGGAGATAGCTAGGCTCTCTGTCCTATGGTGTCTTCTTCAGCTAGCCTAGCGTCACACCTTACACAGAATAGAAGAGCTTGCACCTCGATCACTGTGTACAGTGGATGTTTTTGTGAGTGCTAATCACAGAATTATCAAAGACTTTACCCTCGTCTGATATCGATGTTATTACAGGTCTTTGAGCCTGAACTGTAGAAGACATAGAATCTAAAATTACGAATAAAATATGAATTTGGATTTATTCCTTGAATTTAGTGTTGGATTGTTTTTGTTTATCTCCCACTACTCAGTTTTTTATTTCCTGTTTTAGTATTTTTTTCCCCTTTTTGTCTTGTTAAATTGTAATTCTATTTTTTTATGGAGAATGTTTTTAAAGAGAAAAGTACCAAAAATAGTTATTTTTTTTAGTCAAGAACTTTGTCCTAGAAGCTTATTTTGACATTTTAAAATGGTAGGGAGATAATGACTGTGTGTAATTTTGGTGTTTAATAACTTCTCGAGGATGTGTACATATGTGTATGTATGTATGTACACATATACATGATAAAATATATAATTATTATGCAATAATTACTTAAAATTTGTATACAATACGTATTATCTAATCATCCATCCATTTTTGGGGTGGGGGGTAATGGGGGGGGGGGGAGCAACTTCAGGCAGCATGGAGCACACAGCTGGG
>JAODUD010000033.1:4507852-4525649 GCA_026784285.1 Stomatorhinus walkeri
CCTACCCCCCCCCCCCCCCCGCCCCCAACTCTGGCCATTATTTTTCTTCCCCTGTGAACAAATCGATTCTGCGTCCCTGGAAGTGAGTCACACCAACACCTCTCCTTGCAGGCTGGGAAGCGTGAAGGGCAGAGAGGATCTGCCGCTCTGAACACGGGGGGGTGAGGGTGGGTCAAATGTCCCCGTGTGGCAGAACGGCTAGATGGGATTAACATGTGGCACCCCGGGCGGGTGGCTTGTCCCGGGATGAGCAGGGCTGGATCGCTTAAGCTGTCCCGTCCCCTGCAGCCTGATGCACGTTGTCAGGTTCCCACTGCTCCTGGCCCTCACACAAGGCAGATACTCTTAAATCCTTATGGATAGACGGACGTCGGCAGCCAGGGTTCCTCTGCATGGCTTCTGACAACAATCTTTTTTCACTTTGTTGGGTGTCTTCCATGTGCTTTTAATTTCTTTCCAAGATTTGGCCTTGCTTTCTCTCAGTGGGTATAAAAACAGATTTTCCTGCTTTAACTTTTTTTTTCTTTTAATATTCCAGTTTTTCCTCTCTTAAATGTCTGTTAAGTTGTGCTCTAGAGGCTTGGGTTTTTCCATCTCTGAGCATGTGATTTGCAATGCTGTGAAACTGCAGTTCACCAGTTTACCTTGGGCATCTTAGTCTGTGTAAGGCAAACTGGTGTGCATTTTAAATTTAAATGTGATATTCTGAGTGTTGACCTTTTGACTTTTCTTCTATCTTTCTTTTTTTAAACTGACCTCTTTTTTTCATGTAGTGGACGACGTTCCCGCGCTCTTGGTTAAGTTCAATGGAAAGTGGCTGAGTCACCGCAGAGTCCGCAGCAATATTCGTTTCAAATGCTGGAGAGTACGTCCCCACTCTATATGCTGTATGTTGAGTGTCATGTGTTCGCGGTGCTTTTCATTGATGTGTCATTGGGAGTGTTCCTCATCTGACATCTGTCACCCAGTGTCCTGTTCTTATTTGTTCCCTGTGTTGCGCAGCGTCCTGGTGTCCTCCATGTCAGGTATTACAGAGAGGTGGAGCAGAAATCTAGTTAGTCTTGTTTGTTTTCCACCTTGACTTTGAGCCTCATCAGTTTGGCCAGTCTTACATAATTTTTTTTTTGATGTTTTGCCCTTATGCACCCTGGTTAAACATTCCTGTCTGTGGTTGCACACGTACTACTTATCTGCGTGATACTGTGCTGTTTACAGAAACATTACCGATTAATTCCCATCAGCGCCGGTGTCAGTATATTTCAACGCACAGAAATAAACCTGTAAAGGGAATATCGATGGCAGCCTGTTAGGTGATTTAGTGTCAGTCATAGTGTAGCTATACTGAGTAGCAGTTCAGGGGGTTGTATGTCTAGAATTTGCACATTTTCCTCACATTCATGTAGGTTCCTTCTGGGGTTGCTGGTTTCCCATAGTTCAGACACATCCAGGATAACCTGGTATCTCCAAATTGCTCTGAGTGCTCTGATGGTCTGGCATCCCAACTAGGGTTTAACTGGTTCCTGCATCCAGGGACGGGCTCCCAGTTTCTTGTCACCTTGCATTGTATGAACAGTTATGAAAAATTGATGGACAGTGTAGATCATGTGGCTTAATTCATCTTGTGAAGTCTCCTCAATACTCATCGTAATTGATTCTCTTGAAATGGCTTCTTAATGCGCTTTACACACTTAGAGATCCATACCGCATCTAGTCTGCAGTAAACTACAAATGTTTACTGGGGTTTCCCATTTTACCTCAGTGAGAATGACAGTACACCAAAATCTCCACATTTATGCGTTGCATGGTTATTAGTTATACTTTTATATTTTCATTGTATTTTATTATTATTTGTTGCAGCAAATACCCTATGGATTTCTTTATAAGCTCAGCTTTATCCAGTATCTTGTTACAGTTAAGTACAGCCTCTTTTTTCCTAAATAATTTAGTGCGCATATGCACCAAGGCCCCAAAGCAAATCCCCTGTATGAAAATAAAGTCGCCTTGTTATATATATGTCATGGCTCCTCTAGGCCTGCAGAGATGCTGTTCTTTCCATATGGGATTTTTGCAACATTTAGACATTCATTTCAGTCTCCACTGTTACTTCAAAACTGCTTTAGAACCCAAAATCACATTATTTGGTGTTTGTTTGTGGATACGTTTATCATACTATGAAACAATAGGTCTGTGACTAATGATACAGTACGGTTCACATTTTCAATGTCTCCACTCCTGGCATGCAGATGGTGAGCGAGAAGGTTGGTGGTGCAGAAGGGACTAAACTGGATGAAGAATTTAAAGACATGGAGAGGGTGAGTCAAAGCTACAAGCATATGCTGTTGGCCGAGGCCTCCGGCATGAATGTCAGGAGTGTGACACCGCTTTGCTTTGTCTGAGATGCAGGAACACACCGTCATGCACTTCCTGTTTGTGGGATTGGCTGTCCCAGTGGAGGCCAGTTTGCCAGTCATTTAGCACAGCTCTTTGTCTGTGCTTGAGATGTTTATCAGTGCTTAGGTCTGCATGGGAAACAAACTAACGTGTATATGTCTCAGTTTCCCCTTTGGGCTCTGGTTCTCTTCTTAATTCTCACCTTACTTCCTAATTCCATTAAAGTCTTATCCATAGACAGTCCTGCATTTTGATTTCTGTCCCCACATGAAATCCTCGCTGTTAAAACCAATTGGTTCGTTTTAAGCCTCATATACTGAATAGAAACAGATGGGCTGAATTGACCTGGCCAAGGGACCTCCCACAAAATAGAATAAGACATTTATTTACAAATGGTCCTTTTCTTTCATTCGCTGCGATTCCTTGCACTGAGTTGTTTCCTGAGCTGAGTGTCATTTTGAGTGCACTTTCGGTTTGTGTCTTCCTGGGCTCAGATGGCAGTATCATACTTTCAGTATCATACTATCATTACTTTCTGTGTCTCTCGCTTTAGTGTAGTTGAATTTTGTGAATCTGCATAGTAATAAATAATCACCTTCTGATATGATTTTCAGTGAGCTGCTCAACCCCTGGTTTCATCGTTATCATCAAAATTAGTTCTCTTTCTGCTGAATGAAATAGAGTATTTGTTCTGTGTATCATAAGTTGTGGCTCAGATAACATACGTAGCTTATAACTCGGAGCTTTGCATAGATGTGAAGTTGTACAAGTCCTTGTATTTCTTGTTGTGTATTAGTGTCTGTGTTTCTGTTGTAAACCTGCCCTCTGTTTTATAGAAAGTAGATGTGACGAGCAAAGCTGTGGTAGAAATGATCTCCAAAACCTCAGAGTACCTGCAGCCTAACCCAGGTGAGTGATTGACTTGGGAGTACTTGTGTTAAAGATGCTTACTGGCCTTGCAGTATTGCCCGCCTCACGCTCTCTGCCACAATCTGGCCCCTTCTGTCAGCGTCCCGTGCGAAGCTGTCCATGCTGAACACCATGTCGAAGATCCGTGGCCAGGTGAAGAGCCCCGGCTACCCTCAGGCCGAGGGGCTGCTGGGGGAGAGCATGGCCAAGTTCGGCCGTGAACTCGGAGAAGACACCAACTTTGGTGGGTCTTTGTCTCTCTCTCTCTCTGTCTGTGTCTGTGTGTGTGTCTCTGTCTGTCTGTCTGTGTGTGTGTGTGTCTCTCTCTGTCTGTGTGTGTGTATGTCTGTCTGTGTCTGTGTGTCTGTCTGTCTGTCTGTGTCTGTGTGTGTGTCTCTGTCTGTCTGTGTCTGTGTGTGTGTCTCTGTCTGTCTGTGTCTGTGTGTGTGTATCTCTCTCTGTCTGTGTGTTTCTGTCTCTGTCTGTCTGTGTGTATCTCTCTCTGTCTGTGTGTGTCTATGTCTGTCTCTGTCTGTCTATGTGTATATCTCTCTCTGTCTGTGTGTATATCTCTCTCTGTCTGTGTGTATATCTCTCTCTGTCTGTGTGTGTATCTCTCTGTCTCTCTGTCTGTGTGTATATCTCTCTCTGTCTGTGTGTATATCTCTCTGTCTCTCTGTCTGTGTGTGTATCTCTCTGTCTGTGTGTGTATCTCTCTCTGTCTGTGTGTGTGTCTGTGTGTATCTCTCTCTGTGTCTCTGTCTGTGTGTCTGTCTGTCTGTGTGTCTGTCTGTCTGTGTGTATATCTCTCTGTGTGTGTCTCTGTCTGTATGTATCTGTCTGTCTGTCTGTGTGTATCTCTCTCTGTCTGTGTGTATCTCTCTCTGTCTGTGTGTGTGTGTCTGTCTGTCTGTCTGTGTGTATCTCTCTCTGTCTGTGTATCTGTCTGTGTGTATCTCTCTCTCTGCCTGTCTGTCTGTGTTTGTCTCTGTCTGTGTATCTGTCTGTCTGTCTGTGTCTATGTGTCTGTGTGTGTATGTGTGTCTGTTTGTGTATCTGTCTGTCTGTGTGTATCTCTCTCTTTCTGTCTGTTTCTGTCTGTTTATGTCTCTGTCTCTGTGTCTTTTTGTGTCTGTCAGTCTGAATGTGCACGTCTGCCAGTCTGTGTGTGAAACTACATGCGTACATCTGTGTGGGCGAGTATGTCTGTCTGTCTGCATCAGTATGTGTGTGTGTATTTCTGTGGTGACCAGTCATGGCTTCTGAAATGTTTCTGTGAATGCAGTTTACACTCTGACCCATGTTAACATTATATTTATTCTGTTGGTGAACAGTACTGACGTTTCAAACTAGACACCCCCCTGCCCCCCCAAGCACTCCAACCACGAGCCACCCCGACAATGCCAGCATTACTTAACACATTAAATACATCAGTCTGACCGCGGAAATTCAATACAGTCGTTCTTTCCAAAGCCAGTACATGCCAGAAATGTAGTTTGTTCCAGTAAAACATTTTTATTATTTCTGACTTCAGATTTCAACACCCTAATTAACTTATCTGTCATTTAAATATTTTCTCCAGAAACCAGTTTATGTAGTATGTTATCCAGTCCACATTTTGTTCACTACTCCAGCTTTAAATTTAAGCTTTAAGTGGTGCCCTGTAAGTTCACAATAATAGACATATCCACTAATTCGTTATGACATTAGACTCTCCAGGAAGTCACTTCGTCATGTGGACAAGTTATAATGATATCCAGCGATTATGTTGGGGAGGGTCACAGTGCCCCCTCCTGGGCGGCCATTTGAAGTGACCGTCCATGCGTTGTAACAGAGCAGGCTTCTCCTTTCTCTGGTGGCCCCTTGTGACTCACTGCCCAGAACATAGTGCTTATATATTTGCTTCAACACTTACAGATCAAGGCATGATCCTTGTCTGACGCTTGATCCTTGATCCTTGCATATTCCTTGTCTGAGACATACTTGAACCAGCCAGTCCAAGTTAACAAGTGACTCTTAAGTGTCGCTAAACGTTACTTTGACCCTCGGAAAAATTACACACAAGCTATTTTACCACTTTTGACAGTGACAGTAGGGAAGCAGTAGTGTGTGAGAAGCCTAAGAGAGGAGATGGCATCGAGGAATTGAATTTGGTTTCGTATGTATTATCACATCACGGAATTTGTGAACGTGCCCTAAAGCGGAATAAGGTCTATTAAACAAAGTAAATGTGAGATGGATTTTTAGATACTTAAAAAGCAATTTATTAAGCTTGTGTTTTGTTCCTTTTCAGACATTTATAAGCCGGCATATCTAATGTGGTAATGTAATTTAGCCTATTAGTTTGCTCTCATTTTTCCATACTCTTGCAGCTCGCAATATTCTGGTCACTGTCTTTTATTTTTCCCCTAAGTCCAAGAGTTATGTTCACATGAATTTTTTGCTTTTCAAATCAATCTGCCGTTCAGTTATGGGGAAGGCGGAGTCTATCTCAACAGACAGTGCCAGCTGCTTGTTTTCTGTGACCATGCTGTAGGTGGGGCACTTATCGACGCAGGGGAGAACATGAAGAGACTGGCCGAGGTGAAGGACTCACTTGACATTGACGTCAAGCAGAACTTCATAGACCCTCTGCAGAGCTTATCCGACAAGGACCTCAGGGAGATCCAGGTGACTGACAGAGGTTCACATGCTTCTCTCTGAAGACCAGGTCTGCACAGGCCTGGTTTATGGGGATGTTACATGTATCAAAAACCTTTTAGAGCAATTCCAAAATGAATTTGCTGGAAGTAGAATCAAATGCATTAAAAATAGGTCACGCCAACAGTGTCGTGGTGTTCACTTTCGCTATAACTCAAGAATCAATGATATATATATATAATCCTCAGTGAATAAGTTGTGTAGGATGATGCACAAGAGTACTTGGACCAAACCCGCTGCCCATAATTCTCAGACCTGGTACAAAATGACTTCAATTGGGCCCCCATGATGCCATCTCCTGGGACCTTGTATCCTGGCCCAGGACCTGTTCCCCAGTTGCCTGCCCAAGATGGGGGGCCTCACCTGGACTAGGCATGTGCCAGAACCAGGGGTGTTTCTCAATATGCGTTCTTGACTGTACTTGTGTTCTCGTGTACCTGTTTTACCTCATCTTCCATAGCCAAAGACCGATTCCAATACTCAAGAACAGAAGTACAGAGGGTAGTAAAAATCCCATCTGTTGCATCCTGGCCCATTGAGACCAATCCCATAATTCATTGCACCCCAAGTTCGTCCTTGGGAGCCAGGTTAGCAAGACCGGTCTTGCCAAGTACGATCTTTGCGTTCTTGGTGTTGAGGAACACCCCAAGTCCGCCGGACCTTCTGCAGAGGCTTTTCGGTTTTGAGTGCACTTAAAGAGGTTGTCACTGGAGCTCCTCACACCTGCCTCTCCTCAGCACCATCTGAAGAAGCTCGAAGGACGCCGCTTGGACTATGACTATAAGAAGAAACGTCAGGGGAAGATTCCAGATGAAGAGGTCCGACAAGCCTTGGAGAAGTTCCATGAGTCCAAGGAGGTCGCAGAGATAAGCATGTACAACCTGCTGGAGACTGATGTGAGTGACACCCTTTATGCATCTACCTGTGTTTGAGGTGCCTTGGTCTGTTTTGAGATGTGTATCTATATCTGTTTATATGAGATATCCAGTATACAGTGCCATCTACAGACAGAAAAGAGGCATTGTTATGTGAAAGGTGGTTATATATGAAGCACACCCGATTAGCACACTTTAAGTAATCAGCAATTCAATCCATGTGACATACTACGCTGCCACTTAGTGTTAAACATGATGATAAACGAAACAGATGGCCTGTCTGCGAGGTTTTGACCCCCAGGGTGTCTGTGCAGATCGAGCAGGTGAGCCAGCTGTCCTCGCTGGTGGAGTCGCAGCTGCATTACCACAGGCAGGCCGTGCAGATCCTGGACGAGCTCTCAGACAAACTGAAGGACAGGTGGGTGTGGCCAGCTGGCCAGTGGACTTGTGGGATGGATTTCAGTTGTGGGAAAAGCTACAGACTGGATTCCAGCAATGCTTGCAGCAGAGCAGTTAAGTGCAAGATCCCAGCTGCATGGGCACAGGCTCTAGTGTCGGTCTGCAGGGCTGGCTGCTTCTGCGCAGGGTCACGCGCATGTTAACGGCGTGCTCTGCATGGCAGGATCAACGAGGCGCAGTCCCGCCCCCGCCGGGAGTACGCCCCTAAGCCTAGGCCTGTCTGTGACTTCAGAGATAACGACCAATCGAATGGCGGCTTCGCCCCCTCCACCCCATCGACTCGCTCCTCAGGTGAGTGCCGCGGCCGGCACCTTCTGCCGCGTCACTGCGCGTCCGCTCACGCGATGGAAAGTGTTTCTCTTCCAGCAATTCGCCCATGACAGCATGCTGGCCGCGAGTCACATAGCCACGGAGTCACAGCATCGGGTCACGCTGTGATTAAACCGTCCGCGTGTGCGTCCGTATGTGTGCAAATTAATTCGCCAGTCCTGAAGCCGGTCGCTCTATTGGCTGATTCTAAAGTGACCCCACCGTGTATTCTCTCCCTGTGGCGTCATCAGGCTCCCGCTTCCAATGCCGCCGATTTTCCTTCCGAAAGACGAGAAACCGTGAGTTTGTTTGTCTGTGTGTGTGGCTGCGTGGGCCGAAAGCAGACCACTGTTGTGCTTGAGATGTTGACGGTTTGCCACATTGCATGTGCTAATGGAAAAATCTGATTCTGCAGTACTAACCTGTGAGAATGCATAAATACATACAGCCAAGTCTAGATATTTACTCGTCTAGTTATTTACGATGACTACTCTGTTATTTCAGATAATAGGAGAGTCGCATCTCCTAGTCGTGTTCATAAAATTGTCGTGAATTTTTTTCAGTAGCCTGTTTAATTGTAGTAACCACAATATATGTCACATCTTAAGTGTTTCCTTGCCTCTGGCATGAAAACAGTGCAGTTAGATGCTGTCCCATGTGTGGTCTAAACAGTAAAACCCACAAGGATGTTACATATTAAGCAGGATTTTAAACATAAATGGGTTTAGGATATTCATAGCTTTTTATTCTTTAGTCTGATAGGTTATCGTACAATAGAGTAATTTTGCACTGTCATAAAAAAATTGTACTTGATTTAATTCAATCTGATTTATATTCAAATCATTTGTATTTATGGGGGGGACTGGTTTAAGGAACTGGGTTGGGAATTGTGGGCTGGCATCCTCATGCAAGCCGCTGTACTGGAAATGCCAGCCTTGACTTGGGGCAGCTGTTTTGGAGAAGCCCTCAGAGGAACTGTGAGTAATGAGCTTGGCTCTGCCTCGATGACGCCGATTCAGGGTCGCGTGCTCTGTGCCAGAGCGTGCCAGGTGGCCGAGTTCGCGGGGTCAGGCAGGGTCAGCTGCGCACCATGTGACCTCAGCAGGTGTGTGTCATGTGGTATTCTAACTAGCACTGGGCCTGTCTGGGGCTCTGCAGCTCGAGCTGCTCAGCTGCTCCATCCACTCCATGTTCAGGACTGGGCCAAGCCCAGTATGGGCTGTGGGAGCGAGAGGCCCAGACTGTTCGCTTGGATTCCAGAACTAACCCACAGCGGAATCATTCTACGAGAACTCAGGGAGAGTCACTCCCTCAGCTGCTGCAGGTCAGAAGAGGGAGAGACAGGACTGGGTGGGGTGGGATCACCATGCAAAGAGCGACACTGGAGGTCCCCATTGTGCTGGATTATGGACCTGCCCCCCTAACAACCAAACGCTGGTGCTGAAAGTGAGTCCAGCCCGCTGCTAACGTGCAATGTGTTCTGGTCTTGTCTCGTGTCCACCTGATTCTGAAAGCAGAGCTTCTAATTGTCAGTGGCTGTGTCGACACTTTGCCCCCCCCCCCCCCCACCCCAGCAGCGCCTAGACTTCCAGAGATTCCCACTCCTGTGCTGTCGGAAAGTCCTTGGCTTTCGTTGATGTTCCGCAGATGTTTAGACATGGAGAAGCAATTAGGGGCTTACCGCAGGAGTGTTCTCTGCTGGACGCCTCTAGCGCTGAGACGCTTCAGACTTGGCTTTGCCGAGTGGCTCGGTCTCAAACGCCTGCCTCTCGCTTTTTGCTTCCTGATGAGCCCCCTCCTCAAGCCGGTGTCCTCCCCCACCCCACCCCCTCACAGGTGCGGAGCAGCCTTGCTGTAAGGCCCTCTACGACTTCGAGCCGGAGAACGAGGGCGAGTTGGGCTTCCGCGAGGGCGACATCATCACACTCACCAATCAGATCGACGAGAACTGGTATGAGGGCATGCTGCGGGGCCAGTCCGGATTCTTCCCACTGAACTACGTGGAGGTGATCGTTCCTCTGTCTCACTAAAGTGGGCACCAGGAGGAAGAGGGGACTGAGATTCCACTGAGACCCCAGGGCATCGCCCCAACCTGTACCTTCATCATGGCCACTCTTAAAACACTTCGATGTACACAAAATGTCCCCATCACATTTCATAGGAGACACATCCAGTCTCATATCCATGAGAATGAGGGAAACACTTAATTCAAAGTCACTCGTGCACTTTTTTGGCCCAGGTTTTAAGGGTTAGGGTAGGTTCTGTATCACTGCTGACAGCTACGCGTCACTGTGGTTAACCGGAAGAAGTCTGGTCAAAATCTAGAAGCCGTTAGATCTAATAGTATTTACAGGACACACAGAATCAGGATTGAGAGATCATCTCCACTGTGAGAGATCATCTCCACTGTGAGAGATCAGCTCCACTGTGAGAGATCAGCTCCACTGTGCTGCATCTCTGGATATTACGCCAGGCCCCTCTTCCTGCTGGTAATAAGATTAACTTTGTCTGCAACGCAAGTTATTTAGAGTAACCTGACTCCTTAATTTTGGCTAGGCTTCCCCTTTAACCCTTTGCGCTCTCCTGCCAGCCCGTCACGGTATTTGACAGCAAGCCGCATGATACTTAAGAATGCCATGAGAAAATAGTCATGGTAGATTCATCACCCGTAAAACCACCTTTGTTCAAGTCTGGGGTCCATATTTTCACCTGTGTATTAGTCCCAGTGTCATTTCTTTGCAAAATCTAGTGTTATATAATCATGGTCCTTTTTCGGAAGTCCACAAAGGCCTTTGACTGTATTTTGTCACACACAGCTTGGGATGTGGTCTCCTTAGGAGTGTTCAGTAGCTCACACTGCAGGTGTTTAGTACGTATGAGCAATATCACTCAAGACTAGAACACTAGGCCTATTGGGTAGACTATGTACAAGCTCTTAATTATATAACCTCCCCCCCCACTCGGTTTGAACCCCTTGAGCTGTTAAGGTTCTTCTTGAAAGCGCAGTAAGACACCCTTCCCAATCTTTGGCGTGTTCGCGTCCTTGTCTGCCTGCCCTGCGTCTGGCGTTTCCCTGCAGGGCACCAGCCTGCCTAAGAGCGGAACCCGACAGGGATGAGAATGCCTTCCGTGTCGGCGTCTCCGTGTGTCTGTCTCTAACACTTTGTGTTTCCTCCTTTGTGTGGCTTTTCCGTGTTCTGCTGCCGATAGCTCGCTCGTCAGCATTCGTGTGGGGAGACCTCGCTTTCGTGCCGGTTACCAAGCTCCCGTTGTGAGAGGACCCGTTCCCTTCTGCCCAGCGGTCGACTTCTGGCCTCTGAGCCCCGTCATCATCGCCGTGGACCGGGTTGCGGTCCTCGGCGGGCGGTGAACGCAAAGCATCCATCGGGGTCGATCCGGAAGCCACAATGTCCGCGCTTGGGTGGGAACCGTCCCCCACCCCCGGGCAGATTATGGCCGCACCTACACTTCTGTCCTAAATCCTCTATCATCATCTTTCTCCTCTGCACCCCCCCCCCCCCCACACACGCTGTGCTAATGTGTGACTTAACACACAGCATGTTTATTTAAAAAGGAAACGTTTACATTGTAATTTGTAGCTTTATTTTAAAAATGTGTTTATCGTGAGGTGAGGTGTCTTTGAGCACAGAGCACCCAACCCTCCCCGCCTGCCAGGCCACTGTATTGTTTATTTCCCTTCTTTTAAAGCAACCTTCGAAGGCTAATCCCATGAAACAGTGTATCAGTGACACACATGCATGGGTGCAGCTGCAGCGTGTCAAAGCATGCAGAGAAATGCATGCGGGTTTACTAAAATGTACAAGCTTTTTTTTTTCCATTTCTAATCTAATCGTAGGCCCGGTATTGTAGAAAAAAAAAATAATGATCTGCTATTCCATAGTATTATTTTAATATCAAATAATGCAAAAAAAAACATACATTTTATATAAATTTATCAGACTGCATGAAGCTTTATACTTGCTTATTGAAATCTACTTTTATTGTAGGTTTTGCTAAGAATTAATGCAACACTAAATAGCAATGTTCTGTTGTGTATTATCTTAATTTTTTGTATTTGCATCTGATGGGTTTCTGTCTTTAAATAAATATCAGTTTAAAACGTGACATGCTGTGGGGCATGAAACTACGAGTGTAGTCTGCACTGGGTATAGAGAGAACTATGACTGTATTTGCCAAGCCAGACCTGATCAATCATACATCCGTCCTCTGTAACTAATAATCCTGTTCAGGATTGTGGGTGGTGAGGATTCTGCGTCGGAGGCTACTGGCACAAGGTTGGGAACAACCCAGGATGGGGCGCCAACCCATCGCAGGGCACACTCACACGCCATTCACTCACACAGGCACGCCTATGGGCAATTTGGGAACTCCAATTAACGTCAGTATGTCTTCGGACTGTGGGGGGGGGGACCGGAGTACCTCGAGTAAACCCCACAATGACACAGGGAGAACATGCAAACTCCACACACACAGAGAGCCATCCACCTCCATATCTCCACCTGATGTAGATGTTTACCACAACTCTGGTTAGATAAAGTGGTTAGATAGGTAGACGGGTGCTGAGATATCAATGGAAGTGCGGGTGCGATGGCAGGATGTCCTGGCACATGTCCAGCAGCAGAAACAAATGAGATGGGCAGGGTTAGAAGGTCCAGTGTGTGTATTTAAGGTTTCCAGCAGGTTAAAGGCAATATTCCCACTTAATATGCAGACATCACATTCATTCTACAGGACTCACAAATACGGGTAAGATTGAGGAGCACTCCTCGTGTCCATTTCCATTGCAGTCTCCCGATTTTCTCCAGCGTTTCGACGCCACCGTAGGAGTGACACAAAGACACACAGGTTACGTACTGCACGAACGCGTCAGTGGCAAAGATCTCACAGTAATAAAGGCGTTAGGAGGACCAGGCTTGGTATCCTACACGGCCCCCCCGGGAGGTGTGGCCAGGCCAGCAATACCTGGACACTGAGGCTACACTAAGGTGAAGCACCAAGGAAAAGAGGCTCTCGCTTACAGAGCTTGGTCAGGAGAGAATGGGACTATGGGGGGTGGGGGGAGGCCCTAGGGCTGAGGCCATCCTGTGACAGCATTCGTCCTCCTCTCCTCCTCTCTACTGACTGCTGCTCAGCTGGTTGTAGACGTGCTCCAGGATCTGTGAGTAGGCCTGGTCCTTTGGAGCATGGCCGCTCAGGGAGCCCTGTGAGGGGGAGATGCAGTTCAAAGAAACATCTTATGGGGGCCGAAAGGGGGATTTTATTATTGTTATGAGTACTATGAGTAGTGCTCTTCTGAGTAGTATTATGAGTACTATGAGTAGTGATCTTCTGAGTAGTATTGTTAGGAGTACTATGAGTAGTGCTCTTCTGAGTAGTATTGTTATGAGTACTATGAGTAGTGATCTTCTGAGTAGTACTGTTATGAGTACTATGAGTAGTGATCTTCTGAGTAGTATTGTTATGAGTACCATGAGTAGTGCTCTTCTGAGTAGTATTGTTGAGTACTATGAGTAGTGCTCTTCTGAGTAGTATTGTTATGAGTACTATGAGTAGTGCTCTTCTGAGTAGTACTGTTATGA
The DNA here is from genome assembly GCA_026784285.1 of Stomatorhinus walkeri. NCBI lineage: Eukaryota > Metazoa > Chordata > Actinopteri > Osteoglossiformes > Mormyridae > Stomatorhinus > Stomatorhinus walkeri. The sequence goes on from JAODUD010000033.1 coordinate 4,521,096, forward strand.
GTATTAAAAACCATACCTTTATTTTGTCCAGCATTGTTATATCCGGGCTCCACATCTGACTGAACTGCACGAGATCAGGAGCTCCTCTGTAAAACTCCACCAGCAGCATCTGGTGGCAGAGTGACGCTTATCAGTACCCACTGTATTACAGAGTTAGCGTCCACGCAGAACCGAGTCACATGAAAACGGCACCACGGGGACAGAGGTGACACAGGCACATTAAGAGCAATAGAGTACCATCTCGTTTAAAACGTCGCTGGTCAGGAAGTTGTCTTGAACGTAGGTCACCTCGACCGCGACGGGTATGCCGTAATCGTTGGGTCGTTGCTGGAGGAAGGAGGGAGACAGGAGGTATGACTGAGATTCTGCCACTTCTGCATAAGTGCGTTGAGCAAGTGTAGGACTGATGTACTGCACCTCTGGTGGCGGCACCACCCAAAAAGGCGTTATGGTGGATGCTACACCCTGGTTGCCATGGTAATAAGGGCCTGTAAATAAAGATGAGAGGTGCTCAGATATTAAAATAGACACTCAAAAGGCTATATTATCCCTCAAAATATGGTTGGGAAACATTAGTGATGTTTTTTTTTTCCTGTAAATGCTACAGCTATGACATAACACACGAAAGAAAATGACATCACGGTGACACTGGGTCGGCCTCACGCCGCACGATACATTAGTCACTGGGCCCAGCGCCCGATTCCACACTGACCACAGATGACCCCAAGGCAGGGCTGAAAGCCGTTGCTGCTGCCCTGCAGGCGAAGCTGATGGTCCATCTGGGAGTCGATGTCCTGCAGCGACGGCAGGGCCGGGCCCCGTGGGTGGCTGTGGTACCAGCCCACCAGCGACAGCCCCCGCATAAACAGGTTCTGGCAGATCTGAAATGTCACGGGGGTGGGGGGGGGGCGTGGGAGGCACACGTAACTTGCGGGCAGGTGATGTGATCATACAAAAGGCGGGGAACAGTTCGACAGTGATGTAAATTCTGATAAGGCTATGGAGCAGTTTACCAGTGTGATCCTTGGGGACACAGACATTTTTGTGGGTCCCTGGGGGCCGTATTAGGAAACACTGTTATAGGGCATACAGTAAGTCTTTGGAACAGGAATTTAAGAAAAGCTGTCCCTAAATTAAAATGATCATCTAGGCTGTTAGTCGTTCGTGTTTTTTCTATGCAAATATGAGTCTCCTTGTCACCTACAGATTCATGATGTACCAATATTTATTTTGCATTAGACATATATTACATGTATTATCTAAAAATATTTCATAGCATTTTTATCTTATGTATATTGCAATGTTTATCTATTAGACACTTCTGCTCAAAGCGACATACTAGTGAAGAAAGTTTGGGTCTCAGGACCTTGTTCACGTGCCCAACGGCCAACCACATGGATTCATAGCCACAATCTTGCATGCACTGAGCCCCTAACCCCTCTGAGCTACACAGCCACCCAGCAAGAATCCATGTGCTGCTGTAGGCCTAATGGACGGCCTTGGGCTGTAATGAACGATTTATTATACTTTCCATCTGCCGGTAAAACACCGTCCGAGTTAGTGTGCAGGTCGGAAGTGCATCTCCATACCTCTTCTTCAACGGCAGGTGCAGAATCTCGGTCTGCCAGCCGCGTGCGACATGGAAATGCTCTAAGGACTGTCAACACTAAGGGAGAAGATGCATTATTAGAGCAGCGAAGAGCAACACAGAGACGGCCGGTACATTGAGTTAGAGGGGGTAGTAACTCCTCCGACTTTTGAGATTAAATTATGAAACAAGTAACTGTGAAATCACCACTTATTGTAATTATTACTATTGTAATTTTCTAAAATGTATTATCAGTAACACAAAACAGTTGTAATGCATTATAATGGTCAGTATAAGTCACTACAATGCATTTTAAAGGTATTTATAGAGCATAGTGCATGATACACATGGCTATAATGTGCATTTTTATAAATAGTTATATCCATGCTTATAATGCTTTGTGAATGCATGATAATGCATTATGAAGGTACCTATAATGTGTTATGAGTACTTTAAGTAAAGTGTTACTGTATTATCCTACCTCCTCAGTTTTTTTAGCCACCAGCTGCTACTAAATCAAACATTAACAAGGTTGCTAATAACCAAACGTGAGCATTTATGTCGGCGTACAGCTTCCTCTTCAGGTTTGGGGGGGTCGGCACCGGAAGACTCACGCTGTGTGTTGGTGTCCCAGCGCCCTCCGAGGTAGCCCACCACCTCACTGGTGGTCAGGTGACAGTGGAAGTCCTGGGGGACAAAGTCCCACATCACTCTGTTTCCATTCAGCACCTGGCTACCCCCCACCCACCCCCCCCACAGCACTACGGCCGTCTCACCATCAGCAGCAGCACGTTGCTTGACACAGCAACGTTAAAGGGTTGGAACCGATTGATGGCAGAGAATGCAGAAAGTTCAACCAGAGTGTGAGGGTCCCTGAGAAATAAATAAAACGTGTGCAGTTACTACACAGATAGGTATGGAATCCACAAACTGAAAATATATTGGGACAAACTTACTCTGTATAATCAAAGCCACCACCCCCCCCAAATCATAAGTGAAAAATCCCACTGCTGATGGCTGTAAATTGACAGCATAAAGTCCCAGCTCACTGACCTTGCAGAGTCCCGAGTTCCCAGTGTGCAGTACCTAACTGGCAGCCTCTCTCTGTCCCCCCTGCGCTGTAATAGACTGATCTCTGGAATAAAGCACACAGGTCAGACACATTCCTCCTTTCTCAGACCCACAATCAAAGGAACAACCCTTCTGTCTTCTAGAATCCCCAGTACAAAGTCTAGAGGCAACCCCTAGATGCACAGGGCATGAGGCAGGGAACACCCTGCACAGGAGCTCAGAACATCACGGAGTGTGTGTAGAGACACACACGGTCACACACTATGGGCGATTTAGAAATGCCTTTTTGGCTAACCGCGTGTTTTTGGACTGCGGGAAGACACCTGCTCGACACAGGAACCTCAGCCCGGTTGGAGGGTCGCCACGGCTCTGGCAGCCCGAAACGCAAGCCACGCGCATGGCAGACAATGCTACATAGCAACAATCAGTTGGCAATATGCAAAATCCACGCGTGGCGATGGGATGCTACACTCAGACCCGCCATGCCACTTCAAGAGAAATGTGAGCAAAAATGACGAGGCGATGAGACTATTCTGACTGTCTGGAACGCGCCGATTATTTAGCAATAAACGTCTCATTGCCAGGGAGCACAGCAGCTCTCCCTCACCCCGCTGGTCCAGCTTGCCCTGTCGGTTCTTCTCCTCCACCTGCTCCGATGTCTTGCCATCTTCCTCTTCCTCCTCTCCCATCTCTTCATCATCACCTTCACTCGCCAGACTCTGAAAGAAAAATGAAACAAGAAGTTAGACAGAGTGATTGTCCCTGCAGTGCTGCAGTTGCATATTGCAGTGTCGTTTCAGGAGAATCCTCCGTTCGTTATCCTTCACCACCCCCGCGCTCCATCCTCCCCCATCCAGCCCATGCTCCATCTCTCACCACCTCTCCGCTGGGCTGGTACTTGTGCAGCCAGCTTGTCTTGTATTGCACCAGCTTCTGGCCACGGTAGCGCACCGAAGCCCAGCCGCAGCCCGACTTCTTTGCGGGGTTGACCAGCCGTTTGCAGTGCGTGGCCCAGGCACTGGGCGAGTTGAAGATCTGTCCCGTTTCCACCCAGCGGATCTTCCCGTCGCAGAGCAGATCTCCCACAAACTTCTTTCCCTGAAGAAAATGAGACGTGAACAGAAACCGAGTCAAGATGCGAGAAAGCACAGCGGACGCTCTTCCTTCTATGCAGGGCGTTTGAAATTCTGATGGTCGCCCAGTTGCCCCCAAAGTGGGACAGGGTGATTCTCCAAAATGCTGGAGGTCGCTGTTTTTCAGCCTTACAGGTCAGACTCTACTGCACCCATGAAGGTTACCCTCACTGGAGAGTCACTCACGCAGCTCAAACTCAAACCTATCACATAAAAGACGAAGCTCCTTTGTAACAGTCAGCTGGGCCGGACTGCCTGGTCCCTGCCTTCCTATCCTCGCATGCTCCCATTTACAGAGTACGCAACAGCAACTTGGAAGCAACCTTAAACTGCACCAGTGGCCAAAATTGTGGAAACACCTAGCATTTTCGGCATTCCTCTTTAAAAATCACTGCACAAATACTGGCACGAAGCATGTTCACAAATATCATACATTGGATGGTTAAATAAGTAACTGGAATAAAGTTCTGCAATCTATAAAACTGGAAGTGTTTCCACAACTTTGGCCACTGGTGTAATTATCCTGAATTGAGAAGCTGTGTAATACTGAAGAGAGGGGTAAAATGTGAGGTGTTTAATACTGGTTTTTATAACAACAAATGCTAACTGAATTAATAAATCTTAGTTACTGTGTCGCATAGCATTTTATTAAAGAGAAGCGTTACGATGGATGAGACTGAAATGAATGCACTCATTTAAGGGAAAATACACTTTTTAAAAAGCTCTAGGTATGGTGGAAGCATGGGGGGGGGGGGGGGGGGG
>JAODUD010000033.1:4551024-4562131 GCA_026784285.1 Stomatorhinus walkeri
ACTCTGATTTTGCTGAACGATTTGCCAAACAAACGGAATTCACGTTGTTGATATTATACTTATTTATGAGGAAGTGACTAAACACTGCATTGCTTGGAAATGAGAGGCTGAACCTAGCATAGGAACAAAGTGCATACTGCCCTGACTGGATTTTTTCCACTCTCCGCAATTGTATTTTACTTCAAAAACAGCCAGAGGTTCTTCTGTGAGTCATAGTGTCGCAGAAATTACAGCACAGTTTAGCGTAAGATGATTTTGTGTGCCTTACATGGTTCTGTGTCATATGGTGTCCAATCTTTATACTAACCCTTTTCATCTTCACTCATCTTTATTCCCCAAATTTGCTACCATCTTACTGGACGTCCAGAATTCATCTCGGCGGTTCTGGCTGTCGCGTATGACGCTGAATATGTCCTCGCTCCTCAAGGGCCGCGGGAAGCCACTGCAGGAACTTCTCCTATCCTCAACTGCAGTTACACATTCACGGGCAATGCCCGGCTCAGAGTGACATGGTGGTTTGGCCAAACAGCTGAGCCGACCTGTAAGATTTCAAACCAAATACAGCTCTCCTCTAGCCTGGCCTCCGCCAATGAGACGAAGCCTAAGAACAATTGGATGGAGGTAGATCAGCTGTTGGGGGACAATTGGTCCACGCTAGAGCTGAAAAACGTCACCCAGAACTACAGTGGATGGTACTTCTGCCAAGTGACTGTGGAGATACCAAATCTTCAATCAATCTGCAGCAATGGAACAAAGCTCAATATCAGTAAGTGTAACCCCCCCCCAATAATCAAAATCAGCCAAAACAACCCTCTGGATCGCCTTAAATGGAGGGGAACCTAAACCTCCTAAATGCTCAACCAAAAATTATGCCCTTGGTTGTAAGACTGAATGTGTTCATGCATTAATTTAATAATTCTCTTCCTTGTGAAGACATTAATATTTATGCAAATTATACATTGAAAAGATCATTATTAATAATTCTTATAAGACTTCATCTATCGTTATTGTTCAGTATGATTATTTTTTCTTCAGTTTTAAACAAATGCAACGCATTGTACTGACAGGTGATTCTCAGAAGTTTATTCTTCTTTTATTTCACACGTCCATTTTCCCTGACCTTCACCGTGACAGTATCATGGATTCTTTGACTTCAGATATTTTCAGAACTTTTTGTCTGATAATTGGCCTCTTCATGCAGGATACAGTTCATTGTGTATATTCAACTTTATCAAATGAACAGGGATTATTTACTTCCCATTAAAATTACATGGTTACGATGTAGCTGCTAAGTTCAGATACTTTTCTCCGGTGATTCTTAGGCACATACCCACATCTCCACCATTGGTTTACTTCAGTGCACATGAGAAGCATCTCGCATGAGAGGATTAACACAATAAGATGTGCTCCCGGTAAATTTCATAATGATTTCTTCTTGCTTCCATGATAGATGACACATTTGTATCGAGTAAAGGCTTCATTGTTCAGTTTCTATTTTATTACGAGTAAAGCAGTACTGTAGGCCAACAAGGGTTGTATGTTGCATGCAACCCCCAAAAATGAGAACATCCTCTTTCCACTGCAGATAAGTAACACTTCAAGAGAACACGATGGTATAATGAGTCCAAAATGAGTGGGGGTTATTTCATAAGCACTTAATTTATTATCTAGTTCCATGTATAACAGCCTAAAGCATTGCTTCTCCAAACACATAAATCTGACTTTTCTACTGAAAACCTTTATTGTTATTGCTGATTAAAATGATATTTTTTCCTTTCCTTTGTAGCCAACGACACTGTCCCCTATATTCCCCCAGTTGTTCCTCAGGAAGGTGCAAGTTGGCTGATGAGGGTGACACTGGTAGCTGGGGCTGTCCTTCTGGCTGTCCTTTCAGTGAGCAGCATCTGGATAATATACAGGAGACTGAAAGGCAGGGTTACAGGTAGGTGACATACACGCCTAACACACAGACACACAATCCATTCACTGTTTTTGTTAGGGAGCCTAGTTAATAACAATAGAGCCTCTGTGTGCAGCATCGTGTGAGAATGACAAACACTACAGTCAAAAGTAAAGAAAATTGAGCATAGAAAGTGGTACAGAAGCATGTTAATTAAACTCTTTAATACCATATTTCATCCCATATAAAATAAGAAAGCATTATTATATTCCTGTTACATTGTGCATGAATATTCCATGATATATGGATATCAAATATAGTTGTTACAATAATGAACATGTTTTGCATTGTCATATGCCAATGATGGATGTTCAGACCAGTGGTTATTTCTATGCATGAAGTAGATGAATTTCCAGTAATACTAGAGCGATTGGAGGATAGAGATAGGTGGATGGAGGTATTTAAACTTGCTTGTGTATTTATGTACTCTGTTGATTCATATATTTGAGTCATAAACCCTCAGAATTTAATATCATAAGCCACCTCAAGTAACCTTCCGGGAGGGCTGTGTGAAACACGGGCTACATGACAAATTGAACAAACAAGTTCTGTAGACTTACAGGAAGGAGGCCAGAGGTTTTGCTCTGAAGCCCCTCTGCAGGCTGAGTGTCTCTGTAGGTGGGTGTGTGGTTACGTTCTTGATGAGGAGATAGCAACCGAAATTGGTGCCTTGCTCGTGAGCTTCATGTCACATAGCGAGAACGCTACGCGCATTGGTTTCTGTTTTCGGAACCTAACGACGTGTTTTTCAGCACCACTGGGCTGCCGCGAACGTGAGGCAGCTCTTCCGGGAGGTTTTCATACTTCTTGCGAACAGTTTAATGTGAATATGAGCCAAGGCACCTCTCTTAATCGCCTGCAGAGAACCCCATCTATGAAAATATGCATCCAGTGAGGAATAATCAAGCTTTGCAGAGTGGGAGGCAGCCGGTCGCCATGCCGACACCGCCGAGGAAACCAGTGGGAACCCTCGAGGAATCCAGATCTTCTGACATCAAACTCCCCAGGCTACATTTTTAACTGTTTTATATAAATATATATAAATTTGAAGTTGTTCTGCCTTTTACATTCAAGTCAGTTGTCAACTACGTGCTTCAGCCATGGACAGTAAACACAACGGCTTCTGGATCAGCACGTCTCTCGCTATTAGACGTTCAGACTTAACACAGTTCAGAAGAGATCAGACTTAACGATGAACAGTTTTCCTGTTCAGTACAGACGCTAGCTACAAAAAGCATTCATTATGTTTCATTAAGTGTCGACTTCGGAGAAGGCAGGCCTGTATGTTGGAGGTTGTGTTTAGGTGACATCCCACAGGTCGCATAATTCCATCGACATCATAAGCACATCCCACCGGCTGTGCGGAGACCCTAACCCTAACTGTACAGTAGTCTTTGATTTGCTCACTGAAGCAAGATGGCATGCTGAATTTCAGTTTTACATATTAGTGGAAAATATAGTGAATTATAACACAAACTCGTGAATTAAAAATGAAAAATTAAACATTGGACATTGATGAAGTTCTGTTTCTGATTCTGACAGTGAACAAGAGTTGCTTCTAACGTTGTTTATCTTCAACGATACTGTCAGACAGGTTGGAATAGCATGTCTCACTCCAATCTACAAGTAGGACTGTCATAATCAAGAAAATTTTAGTTGCCGAATAATTGTCATACAAATAATTGTGATTAATGATTTGTCAGAAGAAAAAGGATCAGAAGAAAGTGGACAAAATAACGTACATTTCTCTAGTTCTTTGTCCTATTTGCAGGTTAATAGGGACAGCCGTCAGGGACATACACTATATTGCCAAAAGTGTTGGAACACCCCTCCAAATCATTTAGTTTAGATGTTCCAATCACTTCCACAGCCAAAGGTATATAAAATTAAGCACCTAGGCATGCAGACTGCTTCTACAACATTTCTCCAAGAATGGGTCGCTCTCAGGAGCTCAGTGAATTCAAGCGTGGTACCGTGATAGGATGCCACCTGTGCATTCGTGAAATTTCCTTGCTGCTAAATATTCCACAGTCAGCTGTTAGTAAACAAAGTGGAAGCAATTGGGAACAACAGCAACTCATCCAGGAAGTGGGAGGCCATGTAAAATCACAGAGCGGGGACCATGCGTGCTGCGGTGCACAGTGTGCATAAGTCGCCAACTGCCTGCAGAGTCAATAGCTACAGACCTCCAAACTTCGTGTGGCCTTCAGATTAGCTCAAAAGCAGTCTGTAGAGAACTTCATAGAATGGGTTTCCATGGCTGAGCAGCCGCATCCAAGCCTTACATCACCAAGTGCAGTGCAAAGCGTCGGATGCAGTCCTGTAAAGCACGCCGCCACTGGACTCTAGAGCATTAAACAAGCGCCAGTCAAACATTACGTGGTAGAAAACAATGTTGAAATAGTCATAGAGACATTGTTCTGTGTCATTCACCCATTTTTATGCAGATGAATGGAGACAAATCTATGAATTATGCAAAAAATACTCCCGATCAGCTCAAATAATCGCAACAGGCCTATCTACAAGTAGTCAGAAGATGCCCATTCAGATCTGTTTAAAAGGTTTTTCATTAATATTTACTTAAAGCAGTCATTATACTACATTATAGATACTGTCATAATGTATTATGATACATTCATCGAGCATTATAAACACAGCTCTATTTCTAAAAAGGCACAACAGATTATATCCATGTTTATTATGCATTGTGAATGCTCTATGAAGCTCTCACCTATTATACACTAATTCTTATACTGATCATTATAATGTATAATGAAGGTATCTATAATGCATTATAACTGCATTAAGTAAAGCATTACTGGTTTTTCTTCAAGCTTCTCATAAAGACTCATAAATTTCTTTAATGTTGGTGAAATATTACTTGATATTGAAATTAATATAATTTAGGCCTATTTAATTTTAACAAGAAAATTCTGTACAAAACCTGTATAAAATATTTTTTTCAATAGTTCCTCAGATTTTATTTCTATTTTTCATTTTTCTTATTAGCAAAAAATGACCCATCTTGCATTATAGCGATGATGATTTTTTTTTAGCACATATTGGTTAGCACTGTTGTCTCACACCTCTGGGACTTAGGTTCGAGTCTCCACCTGGGTTCTATGTGTGTGGAGTTTGCATGTTCTCCCTGTGTCGTTGTGGGGTTTCCTCTGGGTGCTCTGGTTTCCTCCCACAGTCCAAAGACATGTTGAGGCTGATTGGAGTTGCTAAATTGCCCGTAGGTGTGAATGGTGTGTGGGTGTGCCCTGTGATGGGCTGGCCCCCTGTCCAGGGTTGTTCCCTGCCTTGTGCCCATTGCTTCTGGGTAGGCTCCGGACCCCCTGCGACCCAGTAGGATAAGTGGGTATAGAAAATGGATGGATGGATGGATGGATATACTAGGTTGAAATCCTAATGTGACTTTTGGGGGCTTTCCGTTAAGCGTTTGGATAAATAACAGATTAAACTGGTAGATTAGGTCAGTGTTTCTCAACCCGATCCTTGGGGTCCCCCAGACAGTCCACCTTTTTGATCCCCCCCTTTGCTCGGGAGCTGGGAGGGAGGAAAACGTGGAATGTCTAGTGGTCCCTGAGGATTGGGTTGAGAAACACTGGCTGAGGTTATTTCTTTGTGGTACTGCATATTATCAGCTAGGTACTGGCTGAATTCAGACTCAAATCCTGACACTGCCGCCCACTGGGAATCTGCCACTTACTGCATCATTGACCGTGCAACCAATTAAACATTCTGTAGATTAAACCCAGTGTTCAGTGTTAATGTGACAGACATGTTTTTCCCGTGTTATAACTTCTGCCTGGAAGAAAGGAAACTCAAATGTAGCGCTAATCCACCTCAGAGATTCTGCTTTGTTATGGCGGTATGTGTCATGCACAGGTTTACCCGGGCTGAAGTGCAGGGGCCTCAACTAACCGTAACTCCACCCGCATCCCCCAAACCAAAGTAACTGCACCACCGTAGAAAATAGCACGTTGGAGTCTGATGGTTGAAATAACCCGTGGGCCTCAGCCCATGTTCATGTGCCTCTGTGTGTAACTTTACCGTAGCGTGGTCTCCGATAATTCCAGCGTGCAGAACCACAGACCAATACTCTGTGTACACGTAAATTCATTAAACCTTGAAACATTTAAAATGGACACGTAACGCTACACGAGCTACGTTTTTTACTGACGTTTGCATTGTATGTCTGCAGTCTTAAATTTTCATTATTGTAACATTCAGTTTCAAAACAAGTTGTATTTCATTGTGGACAGGCCAGTTGTCAACTCAGAGTTAACTATCATCGTACACACTCACAGCGAAATGAAGTATAGATTTCACTGTATTTTTACTGTACCTATGTACTGCTGTCAAGAAATTCCATTGTTTATCAATACAGCAGGCTGGCGCTCCTTGCACTTTAAATTAAACGCTGTTTACCGCCATATAATTTAAATTCCTGGATTTTGAAAATCCGTATAAAGTCCTTTGCCACTAACTGCTGATTTTGAGTATTTTGTATGTTATACGTGTTTCCTTATCGTAATGATTTAAAAGACGATGCGTTTGTGGCTTTAGCGGTTCGATTGTTTGAGACGTGTTGTGGTTCGAGAATAAACCCCTCAATCCCTATTCTAAAAATTGCATTATTTAGAGTAAACCCCACAGACGCCACTGCCACAAATTGCAGGGCCGCGCTTGGTTATATGCTGAATGTCACCTGGAGGCCCATAGTCGTGCAAATTGGCATCTTTACGCCAAGGGACAACAGAATAAAACTGTATATCAATACATTTATTATAACAGCAGGTTCTAGTTTTGTGCAAGTATGAAATATATGTGGTTAAAATAGCACATATCCTTAAATTACATCAGTCCATTCACCTGTTTTTGTATTTAGTTAAATACAAGTATTGTATTTGTTCCCCAGTGATTCATTTGTATTAGTTTTTCTAGTTTGAGTTCTTTTTTTTTGCTTTGTACCCTTGATTGTGTCTTATCTATCTTTATTTCCCTAGTGTTTGGATTCTATTTCCTAGTTTCCTCGAGTTCATTGGTTCAATTATTATTAATTTCACCCATTTCTTATACCGATCCTTGTTAATTGTTCCCACCTGTCTTGCGTTATCTTGTTAAATGTCTGTTTAAGTACCTGACACTGTTTTGTTCCCTATGAAGTAATTGCCTGTGATGTATGTATTTGGTTTCTGTGCTAATGGTGTGCTGCTTGGTTCACCCAGTCCTGCTCCCTAGTTGTGTATAGTTACGGTTTCTGTAATCTGTTTTTTTCCCCTTTGGCCCTGTTATAAGTCCCCCCCCCCCAGTGTTCTTTGTTAAATGCAAAAAAACCTTTGTTTGTCTGAGTCTTAAGTGGATCGCCACCTTCTTTCCGTCAGCCCCATGCCCTGTGCCCGTGACATACCGACCCGTTCAGATGTCGCCATTATACCGGTGAGTTGTGAAAGCGGGGGTATCTCCGCACAGTGCAGTGTACACTCGGGGAAAAGATCCGACGAAGAATCACTCCCCGATCAAATCGGCTCAGTGCGAAAGATCATTCCGTTCACTTTATCTTTTTGAAAGAACTTCGTAATCTCATGGATTTGGCAAACTAACGACATTTAGCATGATTGGTGTCTTGAAGCTGCCGATTTATGTGTAACCTTGTTTATGTAATTGAGTTCTGCCTGCAATAGACAGGAAGCTTGATCAACATTTTACCTCAGCCCTGTGTTACCCAAGATGTAAATTTGGTGCATATTTTGTCATTACTTGTTTTATTGGCGTGTACAATTACTATCTATATATATATATATATATATAAATTGTACGTCTGTTTCATTTCAGAATGATTAGATTAAGCAATGAGATACTTTGTGACTTTTCACCTTGGCTATAGTGAGCAACGCTGAGGCAACAGACATACTGTTCAAACCACTGCCATACAATTGAGGCATAATTTTGATGGCCAGATGTAAGGCTGATGTAGCATAACCAGTCTAGTTGTATGCCTTCATCTGTGCTGCGGCAGAATGCGAACTTATTAATGCAGCCTGTGTGCAGAGTGTTGAGCTGTGTTGCAGCACGTGAATAATGCAGCAAGGGTGTCGGGTTGCATCTCACACACTGGACCCGTATTTGAAGCCGGCTGCAGTTTGCCTGCTACTGGGCTCATTGTTTATGATGCAATCTCCAACAGCAGGGGCACTGACTAAGCTGACGAAGCCATCTTCGATCCCTCAAGCGTTCTACCTCATGCACACAATGTACATCTGAACGGGTCTGTCAGGAAGCTGTGGCAGGAAAGACAGAGTTAGGGTCTGTGGTTTTTTTTTTCCCCTCTCTCTTCTCAGAATGCAGTGACATGCAATGGAAAGACTCTTATCAGCAGCCAGAGTCCATGGAAGTCTTGTCTCTCCAAATGTCAGTTTAGGACCCTTCCCGTTGTCTTCTCACTTTGGCCCAATGGGCTCTTGTCATTAAACTTGAGATGCAATCAGAGCATTGGGGCTGTGTGGGCCTTGGCTCAGTACCAAGTCTCACTTCTGACCGACTACAGGAATTCTCTTTTTTTCTTTTCAGTAACATTTCTTGTATTTTGTCCCTCACCTGAATAAAGCAGGGACAACATATGTAAGATATGCAATAACATTATTAGTATTTTGTGCATTTCATAAAAATATGAATCATTGAACAGTATTATAGTATCTGTGTACAGCATACGTACAGAAGGGGTGCCTCAATGTTGGAAGGTGCTAATCCTGATCAGTATTCATGACCCACTGTCCTATGAACATAGGTCAAGGGAAGATATTTCACTGTTGGTTGTTTGCTGTCATGAGCTGCTCCTTTTGCAGTTAATTTGGGTTAAACTGTAGCCAACTATCTAGCCAATTAAATCCTAAACAATGGAGCAAAACAGCCCAGGAGAGAGGGGGCTTCAGCTGTTAGCACTTACTTCACATCTCCAAGGTTTGGGGTCCGAATCCCTCCCCAGCTGTGCTGTATGGTTTTTGTTCTGGATTATGTCAGCCCTAAATTGCCCCACAATGTGTAAGCATGCCCAAGGATAGACCCCTGCCTCATGGCTTATAGTGCCTGGGATCAGCTTTAGTCCCCCCCCCCATGACGCTAAACAATATGAGGGACCAGCGGATGGATAGAAAGTCATCACGTGGAATCAACCTGTTACTGGACTGATAAACTGTGACTTTGGCAATTACATTGGTGCAGTCACTCTCCCGTTTGGTTTCTTGTAGGTAAACGTCAGGGTCAGTCACTTCAGGTTCCATCTGAAATGAAAATTGTGGACCTCGTTTTAATCTCCGGCACAATTACATACTGTAAGAACATAAGAAATTTACAAACGAGGTGGGGCCATTCGGCCCATCGAGCTCATTTGGGGAGAACTTAACTAATAGCTCAAAGTTGTTAAAATCTTATCTAGCTCTGATTTAAAGGATCCCAGGGTTTGTTTCCGCCACACCAGCAGGAAGACTATTCCATACTCTAACTACACGCTGTGTACATAGTAATATTACAATAAAAATATATTTTCATAAAATACATTAATGTTACACAGATGAACATGTCCTGTCGGGTTTATGGACTAGGAAACTTAGGCAACAATAACATCATGCCTCCTGAGAATGATGCAACACTAAAAGTAGTTGCTGGACGTTATTGGCTTTCTGTGCAGAAGCCCAAGCAAAAAGGCAGCACCCTGTCTTCAACAACCAGGCACACAGGTGGCGCCGCAGTGATACGCTGAGACAAGCCGGTTTCTCCTATTAGCTAGGGCGCTTATTTTAGGCGCTCAGAAGCCCGCAGCCGTCCCGTGTTACCGACCGTGCCACCTAGCATGCGGGGGTGTCATTCAGGGTGCAGTACGTCCCACCGAAACATGCTCTGACAGGCATGAGGGTCAGTTATCCTGTCCTTATGCCCCCAGATAAGCAGGGGGACGAGCATATTTAAAAAGCATAAACCGTGAGAGTCCGTGTGAAGAAAGCTGAACTGTTGGGTTTATTTTGTGGTGGGACGGTGGTTAGCACTATAGCCTCTCACCCTTTGCGAGTTCCGATTTCTCCCCCCACCAGCCGTGTGCATGAACCTTATACATTCCCCCTATGTACGCATGGCCCATCTCTCAATATCTTCCCCCCCCAGCCTTATGCAAAAACCTTGCACTTTTCCCTCGTGTGTGCATGGCCCTTCTCTGTCCCCCCTCCAGCCCTGTGCATTACCCTCACACATTCCACCCATGTGTGCGTGGCCCTTCTCTGGGTTCCCCCCACATCCCGGAAACTGGTGATGTGAACAGGTGTCTCTAAATTGCCCAGCGATTGAAGTAGAACCCTATTCAGTCTGGGCCTTCATGTTGCACTCGGATGGAAGAAAAAGGTGGCATGTCTTAGGGCGCAATTTCCAGGAAAGTAGGATTTACCAAAAGTATAACTGTTCCTATCTAAAGAACATACAGAACTGCAGCCGCGAATACATTTTCTTACAAAAACTTCTAAATGGCAACATGAGTACACGCTAATGTTAGTTACTTTTATTTTAATAAAAAATACAATTCAGTCAAAAAAAGTACTAAGGAATGTAGTCTCCTGCCTAGCATCACACTTAAAAAAAAGTAATACGACACAAATGAAAAATCCAGACAGAATCTAGAGTAAATCAGAAATGTCACGTAGGTGCCTGAAGCCAACCAGCCAGTGTGAACATGATGCTGACGTGGGGAGGCCAGGAGGTGAAGTGTGTGTGGTGAAGGCAACGTGTCAACCAGACCACCAGCAGACACAAGCACAAGGAAAGGCAAAGCAGAGAATCATCAGCCCACCAAAGGCCACTGTCTAGCATCAAGCGTCCAAGGAGGCTGAACGCAGTACCAAAATATCTCCTCCTCAACTCCATGTCGAGACCACACCACAGTGAAGTTTGTGCCTGGACAAGGCAAACTCTGGGTCTACAGGAAAGGCAGAAACGTGAGAGCTGAAATGCAGAGACGCGAGGGCAGAATGTCAGCACTCACATGGCTAGGCATGCGCATGGCTACGCTTTTTAAATCTGGACTTTCACGAGAAATACCAGTAGAGGCACTAGCCTTAATACATCAGTTTAATAATAATAATAATAATAATAATA
>JAODUD010000033.1:4572006-4583753 GCA_026784285.1 Stomatorhinus walkeri
CCATACTTCGCGGAAATTCAGTTATCGCGGTCGGCCTTGGAACCTATCTCCCGCGATAAGTGAGGGATTACTGTACTTTATTGGTGGTTTAACAGCAGGTGATTTACTGCTTTTCTGCATGTGTAGTAAACAGGCAAAATGTGGAAAGTTTTGGCCGATGTCCTTTATTTAGGGCTCAGAGGAGCAACGCCGGCAGCGGCAGGAAGAGCAGCGCATGGAGCGAAACAGGCTGCGGCAGGAGGCCCAGGCAGCCAAGGAGAAAAAGAGGGAGGAGGCACGCAGGCTGAAGGAGGAGCGTGAGAGAGAGAGAAAAGAGAAAAAGGAGAGGGATGAGAAGGAAAAGAGAGAGAAAAAAGAGAGGGAGGAGAGGGAAAAGGCTGAGAAGCAACGGGCGAAGGAGGAGCAGCGCAAAGTAAAGCAGGAGTGAGTGCCTGTGTTTTTCAGCTTTCTGCTTGATGGCAGGAAATATTTCAGCTGACCAAAAGCAATTGAATATTGTAATATTGGTTGTATGAAATGTAAACAATGGAATTCTGGTTGTGTTTTTTTCCCCTAATTCCTAAGAGCAAAACTTGAAGAAAAGAGGAAAAAAGAAGAGGAAAAACGGTTGAAAGAAGAGAAAGATGTGAGACGGGCTTCCCTGTTTGGTTATATTTGTCCCTGTGCCTTGTCTGCTCCTGGATTCTTAATCACAAATCACATTTCCGACTGACTGAAATGGGGGGGAAGGTGCTTAATTAAAAAAGTTCACATTGTTATGAAGGTGAAAGTTTTCACTTTCGTTTTTATTGTTCTACCACAGTCAGAATTTTCATTGTGGAGTAGGTTGACCCCCCCCAAGGAACTTTTTTTGTATACTGGTGGTCAATCCACAAACAAATGAAAATACAATGAGTAATTAAAGGAAAAAAATATTAAATAAAAGCAACCAAAGCATAAGCAATACAAAAGCTTTATAATATACTATTAATAAAAAATATTAAGAAACTTGCATCAATTTAAAAAGCTATACATACATATATATTGTTTTTCCTCAGCGAATAAAAGCAGAGAAAGCAGAGATCACCCGGTTTCTACAGAAGCCCAAAACTCAGCAGGCCCCAAAGGTAAGATTTTTACGGTCTGTGGTCTTCTGTACTTATAAACATTACGTATACACCAGTCGCATGATTTATTTTTAACCCTTATCTGTCAGTGCCGATTCTGTTCTTTATTTTGTTTAATAATTAGATTAACCCTGATCGTAACACTTTAATGAACTTCGATTTCTGCAGCAAAATATTTTAAATAACCTTTTCAAATGCAAATGGCTCTGCAAACGTCAAATGAAATTGATCGTTCTAAATGTCCGTAGAAAAACCATCCCAGAAATAGCTTTTTGTTCTCCATTCCCCCTGTGCATTTATCGTCTTCATCCCACACTAAGGAATCTCCAAAAAACATACATGCGTCCCATAAGCATTTTAACTCGCCTATCACGCAACCAACATTCTTGAGGGGCTGGGAGCATGACGGCGGATGGAACCCGAATGGGCAAGTGGGCGATGGAGCTAAAATGTCATCGCGATACTTTTGGTTATAATCACAACCCACAATATGTAAATGTGTGCTTTTTTTTTTTTTTTGTGGTATGTAGTGATGTTAGTTAACCATGTAACCACTTAATGAGTCTGTCTTCACAAGAAACAGTGCAGATAGCATTATAAATAAACTTAAGTTGTGTAAAAAAAAAATAACACAAAAGAAAATGAATCATCAAAAGCGCTTCTAATCGGATTTACTATTAAAGTTTCAAAGGGTACAGAAAAACATTATCGCATTCGTCAATAGCTACGCACATCGCGATTCAGTTTATAACAAGTACCAAAAAAATAATTTATAAAATAATTAAATGTAAGTTTTTGCATTTTTTGTCAGTAAGAAGTGTTTGTTTCTGTTTGGTTACTTCAGAAAGTGTGGAAGATGTGGCGCAAAGCCAGGCATTCAATGTTTTTTTTTTTTACCAAGTTAACTGATTAAAAAGGACTATTTTTTTGTTCAAGATCTACCAACAAATTGAGATTCATTGAGACAGATAATTGACAAAGAAGTGAGATATACAGGCAGCGCTGAGATGTTATGCTGGCTAATATTGCTTTTATTTTACAATGTGCTGTGTTGGTTATTGTACTGTCGCAAGCTTCAGGTGAGCAGGCGTCACGTGATAGGCACTTGCTGGTTTGTTCTTCCGTTTATAATGATAGTGTTGAGTAGTGCTCTTGTACCTGGGTGCTCGATGGGAGGTCAGCTTAGCTGCACTTGTCTAGGCCCGTATGTGTGTAATGTGCTATTTGCCGTACTTGTCATCCAACTCCATCTCCCTTGTAGACGCTGGCGGCCGCCTGTGGGAAATTCGCCCCCTTTGAGATCAAGGAGCACATGTGTCTGGCGCCGCTGAACCGCGTGGTCTGCGAGGAAGAGGTTCTCGATTCTTTGGACCGGTACCTGGCTCAACCAGATGTCACCCTGGATGGCCTGAGGGATTTGCGGAGGCACAAGCCCCGCAGATCAGGCCGAACCAACCTGTGGCACTCTGAGCCTTTCAGGTAAGGGTAGAGTCTACGGGATGGTTTTCACTGCTGGGTATCAGTGTAAAAGAGCTCTTCATGTATGCGTCTATAATAGTATGTATTTAGTACATATTTTCATTCTGTGGGGATGTTTTGTCAGATTTTGTTGTAATAACATTTTTAAAGTTGTAGGTTCCGTTAACTGTTTTCCTCAGTTCCTTTCCTAAAATTGTCATAACTCTCATTAAAAATGAATGAAACAGTGTTTCTGTGTCTTAGAAGATGCCTCAACTAGTATATTCTGGCAAGCTGCTCGTTTAAATACATAATTCAGGGCACGTTTACAGTGTGTGGTGCTGAGTCTTTTATAGTCATTTTATTTTCATGGTAAAATACATGACTTGAAAACTGATAATCTTAGCCTGTAAGAGCCTATACTCTTACTGAGAAATGGGAAACTGAAATCAGATGGCCTTTTTGTAAATGTTATATTGTTTCGAGGTGTTTGTCAAAGTAGCTATTCATTTACTTCTGCTAATTTCTGCAACAGATGGTTGATCAGTTTGTCCTAAGTGTGTTGTCCACCAAGTTAAAGTGTCTGTGTTGTGCTGTTTCCTGGTACAGTGTTGTTTTGATAGAATGCCAAAAGCCAGATGGTGTACCGGATCGGCAGCACTGTGGCCGCATGAAACTCCTGCAGTTCCACGAGAATTATCGGCCGGCCTACTGCGGTACATGGAGTAAAAAGAGTTCGGTCGTCTCTCCTCGCTGCCCCTTTCGACAGGACAAAGTGAGACCCCGGGCCACGATCATTTCTCTCTCTTTAGCATCGAGACTTTCCAATGTTCTGAGCTCTTCCTGTGTTCCTAGGAACTGCTGGACTATGAGGTTGACAGTGATGAAGAATGGGAGGAGGAAGAGCCAGGGGAATCTCTTTCTCACAGTGAAGGGGTGAGTTAGCTCTAGGCCTTAGCTTGACACATTTTAACTGTTCCCTTTCATTAATTTGATTATTCTATGTATATAATATTCTATCCAGCATAATACTCTGTTTTGGCACACTTGCTTAATTCTGTAAAAATATTTCTAATTTATTTGTTTCATAACAAAGGTCCATTTACAAGCATAAGTTGTAACACATCTTCTGCAGAGACATTCTTTATAGTGTCAATATTGAATTTTGCTACAAATTGCAATTGTAGTCATTGGCTCCCATAGGGACACTGAATACAAATCTTGGGTTTTATTGCAAAGGTGCTACTAATTAAAAAGCACCCAAAGGAACTTCTTATTTAACCCGGAATGTGTTTTCGAGCTATAATTTAGTATTAATTGAAATAAATCTTTTACTTTTAAACGTAATGGTTTGTCGTGTGATTATGTTTTGTAAACAAAAGATTAAAGTTATGATTTTTGCTGTAAAGCCGATAAATTTGTGGTATTTTTACTAAATGAATCAACTGCCCCAAGATCTTCTGTGAGGTACTGTAGTATTGCAACTGTGCTGCGTACCATGTGCTGCTACGGGAACCATGGTGTAGTGACCTGCATACCTCTTTAATATGGAGGGCTTTAAAAAAAATACCAAATCAAGAATTAAAGATTAATGTGTAATGGTAAGTATACAATATACAATAATAGCCCCGATTTTCTGCTCGTTGTCAGATTGTCAACAAAAGCCCCAGATGGGA
The DNA here is from genome assembly GCA_026784285.1 of Stomatorhinus walkeri. NCBI lineage: Eukaryota > Metazoa > Chordata > Actinopteri > Osteoglossiformes > Mormyridae > Stomatorhinus > Stomatorhinus walkeri. The sequence continues at coordinate 4,576,247 of JAODUD010000033.1, forward strand.
GACAAATCAGTGTTCGCTCCACACTGGCAAATCAACCCTTGATCGCCGTTCGTGAACTGTTCAATGACGCAATCTAACACTCACCAGTGTGTCCGACACCTGTCAGATATATAGTGGATTAAATATCTGGACTCGACTCCAAATCCTGTAGTGTGAAAAGTGTTGTGACCCAGTTGCAGCCGGCAGTGAGTGCTGTTAGCTGCAGCCACCGAGAGTGTAAGGCGCTCGGTTAGGGGAAACCTGGGGTAGGCGTCGTTCAGCATGAACAAGCATGGCTACACCAGAAATTCACATGGTGTCACTTTTTGCGTGTTTCCGTAACAAAACATGCTTCAGAGACCAGATATACTTCTCAGGGATTCCTCTTGGTGAAAGATCTTGTAACGCGTGACCGCCTGTCGCTGATCAGTCATGGAGTGTGCACACCTCAATGATTTCAAGATTCCCGATGTTAAGATGTTGTGTGCTGTGAACAGTACAGGTGTCGGGGCAGCTTTGAAAGTCAGGCAGTGGAACAGGGGAGTGTGACGCTTTCAGTTCGAATGGGCAGCTTTGCCAAGACGTCTGTATTCCGACAGGATGAAGAGGAGGAGGGTGGTGAAGATGACGACGACGACGATGGATTTTTCGTGCCACATGGTTATCTGTCAGATGGCGAGGGAGCACTAGAAGAAGAGGTATTTGATTTTATTCAAGTTTCACTGCAGTTCAGTGCTGACAGATTGAATAGTCATTAGGGGTTAGTTTGTGTGTACTGTTGAGTTTACAATATTGTCTTAGCCTTTTATCTATTGTAACAATGCATTATAGTTGGAGTGACAAGAATCTTTACCTTTTACTATTCAATAGCATTAGCAGCTTTATAGTGAATTAATGAAAACCTTATGACTGATTAGCCTGACAAATTGAAATGGCAATTTGAATAATAACAGTTGTTCACATTTTATCGTGCTCAGTTTTATTTTCCTGCAGCTAAGGTTGAGATTGGATTAAATATGGATTGTCGTGCGATTTGCATTGAATCCTTCAAACCTTTCCGCAGCAGTGTTAGCTGTGGCTATCCTACTTGACCTCTTACTGTTGCCTTGAATCAGTCTCAGAATCATAGCAGTTTCTGCCTTTCCAGGAGGGCGGAGATCCAGAGAAGCAGAAAGTGCGGCAGAAGCTGAAGGCTCGAGAGTGGGATGAGCTGATGTCCAAGAAAAAGTTCAAAGTGCTAGAGGCGGTGGTGACGGGCTGCACTTGGGAGACAGAGGGGCTGGAGGCTGAGCTGCTGCACCCCTATGCCGTCTGCCTGCTGGAGCCACTGCCAAAAGAGGAGCCCAGCACCCCAGAGGGGCCTTCGCGGGAAGTCCTGGATAAGCAGAGTGAGTGCAGCGCTGCGCAACGTTACTCATTCTCCAGAGTTCTCCCTCCCTTTGAATCTTCATTCGGCTCCTCGTTCTCTGATGGTATGTTTTTCCCACGAGCTCATCTTGGTTGACGCAGAGGTGTACTGTGCTCCTTTTTCAGTGCTCGCCGCCCTCCTTCCCCTGCTGCACGGCAACGTGAACAGCAGCAAGGTGATCATCACGGAGTTCCAGGAGTTTTGCCGTCAGCAGCTTCCTTCACCAACCAACAGTCCTCAAAGCGATAATGTCCCAAAAAGGTATCTCCTATGGGGTGGTTTAAAATCTGTTTTTATGTTTCCCTTTGTGTCTTAATTCTAGGGTTTTCGAACTGTTTTGGACAACAGCAGTTTTTGTTTTTGCCTTGGACAAACTCATACATTTTACAGTGATCTTTACCAGTGTAAATGTAGTTTTGTATTTAATGTAATTATTTAGTAATGCATATAGTAATTTCACTTATAAATTCTTGCTGTTTTGAGGTTTGTAATGAACCGAATGTCGATGTAATTCACACAGTTATACTTTTAATACACCTGCGAAAAGGTCAGTGATAGTGTACCATAAAAACATCTATGTAATGAACAGCCCAATCAGCTAGGTGAGTGGAGTACCCCAGTGTCGGATGCAGTCAGCTTTGAGTATGTGGAAGGGTTTTATCGTGTAAGCTATATCTGCGAGTTGATAGGGAGTGGTTAGTGTGATCATATCCCCCTCTCATCCTTAAGAATTCGTCTGAAGAAGCTCATCAAGGAGTCTGCTGTTTATGAGAAGCGGTCCAACTACCGCCGTTGCTGCTGGTACGTGCACGCAGAGGTGCTTGCACGCTTTGACCAGGAGACCTTGCCCATCCCCTGCCAGTGGACCTACGTTACCCCAGGGGCTCACAGTGCACGTGAAGAGGGTCCTGGGGTCAGTGGTGCCCCGAACACCTCTCCGACCACTCCTCAATCTGCCTACAACACCCCTTCTTCCAACAAAAGAAAGAGTGCGGGCAGCATGTCCATCACCAAGTTCATGAAGAAGTGTGCCAATACAGAGCAGGTAGGCATCGTCTGATCGCATCATGTCGTATCCCCAAATTGGCTTAAGAGTATACCGATGTTGTAAATGCCCTGGTGATTATTGCATACGATATGATATCATCCAACCCTAGTAGATGCTGTAATCTAAGGTAGAAAGAATTGTAAGTTTATATCTAATTGCCCCATTGAAGTACAAGCATGGTGACAGTATGGCTAGATTTTCCCTTGTGCTTGACTTGTGCTAGTGTTCGCTGGGTAGTGGGGATAGTTCATTCCACACTATGGTGAAGATCAGTGATGCTGAGACTGGGGTTGTAGGTTCCTGGGGGTTAAGTTTTGCAGTTAGGGGAGTGAGTAGTGTAAGTAGATTTGGTAGGACCATCTATAGATGCCAACTGGGGCGGAGGTCGGTACCTGCTGCTGGGATAGTGACAATTGACAATTGATCTGATGATTGACAGGCTCAGTACTGCTACTGATGTATGAAGGTTGAGGTGAAGAAGCTTTAAAATAATGAAATACCTCGGACACTGCAGTATTCCAGCGGACTGAAGTTTAAAACAAAATGATGTAAGCCGGTTGGAGAGAGAACCAAAGCAGGTTGAAAAAGCAGCCTGTTCTAAGAGACTAGTATAGTGATTTATGCATATATTTCTCTTACTATCAGCAACACAGTGCAGCTGTCTGGTGCAAACAGGCCATTATAAACTTAATCAGTCAATTGGGACCTTTGTCTCTAGTGGAAAGCTCATTTACACTTGCCAGTCAATAAATGTATAAATGTCTATTTTTGGTTGAATTCTGCTAATTTAAGCAGTTCATTCAAGCTGTGTTTCTGTGGCTGTGCTTTGCAATTTCTTTGGGATTTAATGAGATTCTGAATCTAGCTTTGACAGGGTATCTGTCGTATTAAAGTCTTAGTCTTAATTTTGAGTGAACCAAGCCTTCAAAAGTCAAATCTTAAATTTTACTAGGCATTAATCTTTTGAGGTCATGAACATACTTAGTCTACTGAAAAATCTTCCCTTTATGTTTTCATGTAACTGACTATTAATGGGTGTAATACGAAGTCTGTTTAGCCGGATTACTTTTCGGTGCAGTAAGTCCGCGGGGTAAGAATATTCAACTTAGACAACTGGCATAAAGCTTTGAGTTAAATACAAACTACTTTGTGGCACGCCTGAAAACGGATAATGGTGGTGTAAAGTTACCTCAGAAATGCCCCTTCACTAATGCAAGACTTCTATGCAACGAGAGTAAGCATCAACCTTTAATCATTCTTTTTCTGTTTATTGAATCTGTTTTAAGAACATTTTCTTTCATTTTTTACAGTAACATATACTGACACTCAAATTTGCTTTCTCTTCAGTACAGTATTGTATGTAGTGCTCTTACTGTATTATGTACTGTTTTTAAGATGGTACAATGCATTTGAAACTTTCATTTGCATTTTTATATGCATAGAGAGAAAATATATACCAAGACAAACATTTAACTGACACTAAATAAGAACTGTATGTGCTGTTTCTGACTTGGCTACAAATTTGATTTAAAGACAGACTAGAATAAACCTTGTTCGTAACCTGGTGACTGCTTTTATACTATGAAAGAGAGTTCACTTGTTAGATGTAATTTACGCCTTTCCTGCTAAGATCTTTCAATAAGCAAGCCAATCATTTTTTTATTGCTGACCTTTGGCCTCTGGCAGAGATGCACATTGATCTTTTTTGTGGTTAAAGCCCTTTCACTATGTGTACTAATTCTTGTTAATATAAAGTGGTGATCTCTGCTGTGACGAGATACTGGTTCAGTATTTTGAATTGATGGAAACCCTTTTGCCCACGCCTTTGTTTTCTAGACAGGTGAAATTTACTTTGGTAAGATTATAAGAAATTTACAAATGAGAGGGGGCCATTCTGCCCACTAAGTATTTGAATGTTCACGTGTATTTCATGTTCAATAGCAGTTGCTCACTTAGTCACCGGGGTAATGGACACTGCAATTATTAATAAAGATGAATTGTGTGTGTGGGGCCACGTACTACCCCAATTGCAAAAAAAAAAAAAGTCGGGATACTGCAAAATGTATGTAAAAACAGAATGCAATGGTTTACAAATCATATAAACCCATATTTAATTGAAAATATAATTAAGACAACATACGATAACTGCAATTGTATTGTTTCATGACAAATATATGCTCAATTTATATTTGAGGCCTGCAACACGTTTCAAAAGTTTGGACAGGGGCATGTCGACCACTGTGTTGCATCAGCTTCTTTTAACACTGTTAACGTTTGGCGAGACCATTTGATGGAGTTTAGAAAGTGAAATGTTGTCCCATTCTTGTCTGATATAGGATTAACTGCTCAACAGTTCCGGTCTCCTTTGTCATTTTTCATTTCCTGATGTGCCGAATGTTCTCGATGGGTGAGGGGTCTGGACGGCAGGGAGGCCATCTAGCGCCCGGACTCTTCTACTAAGGAGCAGTGCTGTTGTAATACGAGCAGAATGCAGTTTGCCATTGTCTCGCTAAAATATACCAGGCCTTCTCCGAAAGACGTTGCTTGCATGGCGGCTATGTTGCTCCAGAACCTGTACATATCATTCAGCATTAATAATGCCTTCGCAGATGTGCAAGCTAGCCAAGCCATGGGCACTGATGCACCCTCATTTCACTACAGATACTCTCTTTGGAACTGTCTGCTGAAGTCAGTGGTGTTTCTGGATCATGTTTAGATAAGGCTTCTTCTTTGCATTGTTAGTTTTCATCCCACATTTGTGGATGCAGCAACAAACTGTGTTGGATGTGTTCCCTGTTTTGATTGAAGTTTCATAGACACCTGTGCCTTGATTGTACACTTTGCAAAGTGTGATTTATTATTCACAATTATTTAATTCCAACTTGTAATGAAAAGTGGGCGTAGTTAGATGCACTTATCCGATATTCTGATCAGTATCGGCACTGATCCAGACCAATTTAGATGGATTTGGTGGGTATATGTGACCAATCCATTTCTGATACTTATTTAATTTTAGGTAGTTTGATAGGTATCAGCGGCTGTGTATTGGAATTGGATTGGAAGTTTGGAACGGAAAAAATGTGGAATGGCCAATCCCTAGGTGTACTCAGTGTAGTGTAAATATTGTTATTGATTCTGGTAAAGCGTATTTCTGCTTAAAGTTAGGTAATAAATTCAGTTTTAAAGTGATATTAAAAAGGTCTTAGTCTGAAATTCCACATCACACATTTCTGCATACACCTCGTCCTACATGAAAGGTTTTATAGGTGATAGTTTTGATAAGTATAAATAGCTTGCATGCAGAGTCCTAAATGTTGTACTTCGATTACGGGAAAAGTGAATTCCTGACTGAGGGTAAAATTCTTCAATAGTTATTTTGAGATTGAGAAGGTTGGGCCATAAAACAAATAGGAAATTAATATTAACTTGATGCTTTTCAAGTGGCAATTGATAGTAGTAGAATTCATCAACCATTTATGGATGGTTAACTTCCTACTCCTTTCATTCACAACTGTAAAATATCTTGGTCAAAAATCATACTTCAAACTACAGCACACTGTTTTCCAAACCGGTTCCCTGCAGATTTTTTGGAGCAAAAATGTGTACTGTCTGGCAGGGAGCTGGGAGGATGCAAAAATGTGGACCGTTTGTGGGTTCCCGAGGACCAGCTTGGCATAAACTGCGGTATATCAGAAAACTATTTGTAATGGTGGCATAATCTTCTGGAAGGCTTAGCTCTCTGGTAGCTGCTGGTTTATGTCTGCGAGGTTGCTCAGAACCAAAGTATAATGTGTTACTGTGTATGTGCTATCTGCTGTGCTTACCTCAGCTGTGTGTGTGCGGGGTATGCATGTGTATGTACATTTGTATAATATTTTCCACATTGACTTCTTTATGGGGAAACATCATACCACTTGAATCCTGTATTAGTGCATTTTAATTGACTGCCTTTATACAACTGCACTATCATTCTCCTATCTGAAGTGGTGATTCATTTCCTGTGACCCCATACATAGTAGCGACCAGTCAAATCACAGTAGAAAAAAAGGCACGATTATAATCTTTAAATTTAACTAAACGGAAACTAAAGGTGACGAAATCACTACAGATCACTTAGATAAAGGCAGTAGATTGTATGTAGTCTAGTTATACTTCACACTCCTATTTAACCTGCCTAAAGATGCTGTGTCTTGTTTACCTGTAATTCAACTGGATACTAGGAGATAAAGCTGAATTAATAAAAACCACATTTTGTTTACTCATCTGTACATAAAGACTGGCCTTTGGACTTAGCAGCAAGTCAGCTGTGTGGGAACCTTTTGTATAAGCAATCAGGCATTATACTTTTCTGAACGCACTCCACGATGGTTTTTCTCCACAGCCATGCATTTAAAAATGTAAAATGCACAGCTTCTGCATTAATCCTTATTTATTTTATAGGTTATTTAATGGCAGGTAACTTTGTTTTCCTCCTTAAAAATCTCAATTTTAACATTAGTTCTTTGGTGGAACAGCAAAGTATACTCAGTAGTCACTATTTTTCTCATACAATGTAAGTTTTCTTCATATGCACTGCATCTCGCATTATTCTGCCTGTATTGTGTTCATATAATAAAATGTATATAGGGGCAAGCAAGATTAATACCATCCAGAAGTTTAAACTAAACTGAAATTAATGTTACTGTGGATAAGGGGTTTTTTAGACTATTGGAAATAAGCCAGTTTATAGTACTGTACTGTTTTTAAATGTCATCTTTGATTGTGGAAAACTGCCCTTAAATATAGAAGTTAGCGTTTTCTGGTAATGGGATATATTTTCCATATCCTGACCTATGTGGTGATCTGCACATTCTATTAGGGTGAAGTCATGGAGACTGATGGATTCCAGGCAGACACTGAGGATGATGAGGATGAGACGGACTGCATCATCATCGGCATGGATCCTGGTAGGTCGAGCATTTTGTTAGGACAAGGGAGGTGCTTTATGTGCACACATCAGGCTGGGCAACATCTAAAAAATGCAATATTTTAATTTTTAAAAAATGGAGTTCAATGATAGTGAGTTGTACAAC
>JAODUD010000033.1:4600720-4614494 GCA_026784285.1 Stomatorhinus walkeri
GACTCGATAAAGCAGCAGTGCAACTGGACAGTGCGTGCACCCCGACTCGATAAAGCAGCAGTGCAACTGGACAGTGCGTGCACCCCGACTCGATAAAGCAGCAGTGCAACTGGACAGTGCGTGCACCCCGACTCGATTGCACATCTGTGCAGTGGATAGCAAAGGGCAGCTGGATAGGTGGCGTCTATCTAGGGCAGGCTTATGAATTGTTTGGCCCACTGTAACGGAGATGGAAAATCCACCAATTTTTCACTCCTAGCTTTGTGCTGGAGAGTCTTTACTCAGTGTGTGTGTGTTACTTTTGAGACCTATAGTCCCATTGTATAAGATGTGGCCGTGTCTATATAGGGAAATGAAAAGTTACATCATTAAGAAGGTGCTGTTTTGACAAATGATCTAAAGATAATACATGAAAGTGGGCTATAGATTATAGTGAAGGCGATTAAAGACTTTACCCCGAGGAGTCAGTTTTTGGGTAAAGGGATTTGTAACTAGAATAGTGGATGGAGTGGATGTTCGGGGTGGGGGGGGTTAGGTCAAGTCAGGGCAAAAGCCCTTTTGTTTGCATGTTGTCACTTAAGAACGGTATGAAGTAAGTCTGTTCTAGCTGTGTGAGAGTGAGACAGCCCAGGGTTCTGGCCTCCATGTTCCTCGTTATAGCCAGAGAGCAAAATGGTTGGTGTGTGTTTGCTGTCACAGTATAAGTGCGCCGTGCGTGTGTCTGCGTCTGTGTGCGTGTTGCACAGCCTCAGACCGCTTACGTCTGCACAGAGCTGGTCTCCTCATCTGAGAATCCAGTTTCCTTAGTCGCCCCCTTTTTCTTTCTTGTAGCTGCAAGCGTGACACACACATCAGCGTAGCTCCGTTCCCTTTGCACTTGTTCTTTGTTTAAAAGTGTCAAACTCCTAAATAGTCATAAACATAAACAGGAATGTAGCACATAGACATTTGTGGATTGCCTGTTAAAAAATGGCAAATGTTTTTCCTCATAATATTTAACATAACATTCATAGGAACATTTATTACTAGGGTGTGACTCTACCAGGCCATGTATTTATTTATCATTTGGAGAGAAACTGGGTGCATGATGGATCAGTAACCTGTGGAGTTTGCATCTTCTCCATGTTAAGCAGTTTTCTGCTTGGTAACCGACTTCCCAGCTGCAGTTCAAAGACGTGCAGTTGAGCTCATTTTTTCTGCATTGTCCATAGTGTATCAGTGTGTTTAAACCATGTTTTGTCTCCCCTCCTCACAGGCGAAGTACATCTCCACCTGCATAGATGAGATCAAACAGGAACTCAAGCAGGACAACATCGCAGTCAAGGCCAATGCTGTGTGCAAGCTCACCTACGTAAGCCGAACTCTCCTCACTGTCCTCACTGTACAGCGGGCGCCGGCGTTTACTGCACAACTGGCCAGTGGGAGCAGTCTGGGGTATTATTTGACTGCCCCCCTCAGTTACACAGTAGATGCCGATTCTGAAGAGCCGTTATTACAAGTAATCAGTCAGGCTAGTTACACTAATGAAGTGCTCTTGGACGCTAATGGAAAGTTTTCCCTAGAACTCCAGAAGGGCCGGTTCTGCGGTTGCTCACTGACGCAGGACTGAAATCCCATCGCGTCGTATCGTACCTCAGTGTGATGTTTACAGCCTGTATGTGAACAGGGCCCAGTGCTGTTTGTATAACACAAACCCTGCTCTACACCCTCCTCACAGTTGCAGATGCTGGGCTATGACGTCAGCTGGGCAGCCTTCAACATCGTGGAGGTCATGTCTTCCTCCAAATTCACATACAAGGTGAGGGGCGGCGATTCAAGGACGCACAAAAATGTGCCGCATTTTAGTTGAAAGCCCAGTATCCTGCTTTAGCTCTGGATTCTCTGCTATAGCTCTAGCTCTGGATTCTCTGCTCTAGCTCTGGATTCTCTGCTCTAGCTCTGGATTCTTTGCTATAGCTCTGGGTTCTCTGCTATAGCTCTGGATTCTCTCTAACATACCATCTTCCTAACAGAGGATTGGCTACCTGGCAGCTTCCCAGTGCTTTCACGAAGGCACTGATGTCATCATGCTGACCACCAATCAGATTCGTAAGGTCTGTGACTCCTCCCCGCTCCCCCCCCCAATTCAGATTGTCCTTGAAGGGGGCTGGTTTTAACCGTCCATCCCTCCCTCCATCTGTCTTCCTCTTAGGATCTCAGCAGTCCTAACCAGTATGACACAGGAGTCGCTCTGACTGGTCTGTCATGTTTTGTGACCCCTGACCTCGCTCGGGACTTGGCCAATGACATCATGACCCTGGTAAGCACCTCTGTCCTTTTCCTCTTCTGGTCCTTCTGATCATTTCATTTTCCTTACTTTAATTCCTACTTACTCCCACTCTGTCTCAGATGTCCCACACTAAACCATTCATCCGAAAGAAGGCTGTGTTAATCATGTACAAAGTCTTCCTGAAATACCCAGAGTCCTTACGGCCGGCCTTTCCCCGTCTTAAGGAGAAGCTGGAGGACCCTGACCCTGGTGAGGGAAACAGAAATGGGTTAGGAGGGAGAGATAACTAGTGGTGTAATTTTAATTCACGAAAAAAGAAGAGGCACGGCGATTCTGAAGCAGGGGACTGCGCTGAAAGCTCGTGGGAGTTTTACTTGCACAAAAATGCTGAAGGCAGATGATGATTGGTTATCTCTCTGAACCAATCAGATTGTAAAGGAAGTGGCTCCAAGCAAATAGAGGAGGCAGGACCAATTAATCAGATATTTTGCCCTCGCCTCCGCTAGCTGCTTGGACCCACCTCCTCTACAGTTTGATTGGTAATCAATCATTTTTTGTTCTGCGCTCAAAGTTGTTGTGCAAGTAAAACTCACATGAGTGCAATGAAAAGGACAAATTTTCCATTATTCAATCCAGCACACATCTAGGCATTGTCAAAGATGGCTGATTGGATCATAATGCTGATTGGTTATGCTCTTTCTGAAAACTGGGACACACCTTGGAGTAATGAATTTAAATGAGCTTTTGTAGTCTACAACAGCTGTGCAGACATTGTACAGGCTCCTCGTAGTTAAGTGCCGTCACCGTGTGTCCCAGGGGTCCAGTCGGCAGCTGTGAACGTCATCTGCGAACTGGCCAGGCGGAACCCCAAAAACTACCTGTCTTTGGCGCCGCTTTTCTTCAAGCTCATGACTTCCTCCACTAACAACTGGGTCCTCATCAAGATCATTAAGCTGGTGAGTGGCACAGCACAGCACAGCACAGCACAGCACAGTGCATCTCCCGGCCCCCCCGCCTCTCGCTCGCTCCTTCTGTACGCTGAGATACAGTCAGTGAAATCCATTGTTTCCTGCTATAGAGCTCGTCTGAAGTGCCTGCTTCTCCTCCGCCCGCCTGAAGTGGTTTGCCATTAATTCCTGCCGTCTCTGTTCCGCAGTTTGGTGCCCTTACTCCCCTGGAGCCTCGCTTGGGGAAGAAGCTAATCGAACCGCTGACAAACCTCATCCACAGGTAGGGTTGCGAGCGGCTGTGTCGACACTGGGATCTGTGGATTTGCCACCCAATGACAACCTTACAGCTGGTTTTGTCACTAATAGATACTGTGAGCGGAGGACGATATCTCCGCTTCAGTCGCGTTCCCATCTTTTGTTCGTTAAAATTAGTGTAGCATAGTTCCTGTGGAAATCTGCCTCGAGGCCTGTAATATTTGATGAGAGGGAAGATGATTGTAATTATTGATGATGTTTTGACAGGCTAAACCTTTTGTCATCTGCCTGTATGAGGCCTCACTTTGACCTGGCGCCCTCGACCTTGTTTACCTTTTCCTTCCTCAGTACCTCAGCCATGTCTTTGCTGTATGAGTGTGTCAACACTGTCATTGCAGGTCGGTATTGTTTTATCTGCAATCCTGCTCTTGTTTGAGGACAATGAAAGATCAGGGTCGCATTTGTGCTGTAAAATCACGGTCGCTTGTCACTAATGCTGTAAAGCTTAGCTGCGTGTTTGCAGGTCAGATCATAAACTTTATCCTGGTTTGTTTAGTGATTAGAAATTTGTAATTTGGTTTTATTCATCAAATGATTGCTACTGGTGAATGTCTCCTGAATTAAATTATAGTACGCTATCAGAAGTTGTTGAAACCTTTTAGTAAGATCTGTGGATACTGTTTTCCCTGCACACTTTTGTAGGCACTGTGCTGAGGGACCGGCCTGTACGTAAGACTTCTTAAGCGTCTGTCTGTCTTTGCAGTGCTGATCTCGCTCTCCTCTGGGATGCCCAATCATAGTGCCAGTATTCAGGTATTTTTTCAGCTTCTTTTTTCAATACTCTCCCATGAATACTGAGATTAACCCTTTACAATCCAATTAAATAATTCATCTTGTCAAGTTTATTAAATGTCACTGAATACAACAGGCTTGTTACACATGTTTACGTGGACCTCAATACAGTTAACTATGATCCTTCTAAAAACAGAGCACTTGTGCATTTTGTTGCTAAATTATAAGCTTGTTGCATCTAAGCTGCAGTGTCTCCAACACGCTTCTCCCTCCCTCTAAGCTGCAGTGTCTCCAACAGCGCTTCTCCCTCCCTCTCGTCCCCAGCTCTGCGTGCAGAAACTGCGGATCCTGATCGAGGACTCCGACCAGAACTGTGAGCCTGCCGCCGGGCCCCGTACCGTCCCCACGCTGTCTGCATCCTTTCGGCCATTTAGACCCGTGTCCCTGGTAACGGGACATCCATCACCGCCCTCGAGTGATGGTGGTTTTGTGGTGGAAACAGACCAGTGAGAGGTAGCTGGTCGGGTTTGCGTGTTAACCAGAGCGCTGTTTCTGGGCACCGACTGTTAAACAGCTGGAATACGTGACCCCCCAGGGCGTATGACTCATTTACTGTTATCATGCTATTATAGGTATTAACAGCACATGCTTTAATCATCATTGAACATCAGTTTTTCATTTATTTTTCTTCTAAGGAAAAGACATTGTGGATTAGACGTCTGCTATTGGTTTTTTCTGTTACAAGAAGATAAGTGAAATGGCGATCGATTATATTTAGCAAGCTGGACAGGCAGTATCTTGGTTTGTCACAAGATGGGACATATTGGTGATGCTCTATAGAGGCTTTTTACCGGCAAAATAATATGTACTTTCAGTAACGTCGCATTCTAGTTTAAATTTAATGTCAACATTTATTTTGTTTCCCAAAATAATTTGGATACATTTTGTAAAATTTATCTGGGTTACACTGTTGTGAGCAAACTAGGTTTGTTTATGAAAACTTGCAAGTTTTGCTTTGCTTTTATATTTCTCCCTGAAACCATGTTTTTCCTAAAATACTCTTGTATCAATGTTAGGAAAAATAGCTTCATTTACATTCATGTATTGCTGGGGTCCCTGAATCACCACTCTAACTACATTTTTATAACCGTGGTTTCTCATCTGATTCAACATTTGTCCACCATTTTCACGATTTTCTTGCTTAAGGGCGGCCGATTATCATTCATTGGGGAATCTGTTTAAAAATAAACGCCATGCAGGAGACAGAATTACAAGCTGTGTGTATAGCGCTGTTTGTGGTAACTGCTCCTGTTTCGCACAGTATTTTGGACGTGTCACATAGAACATGTAGGGTAGCATTTGCTGTTTGATATTGTCTTTATGGCCAATATCGCTTGTTCTATGCCTTCAGTGTTTGTGATGACAGCTTATGTGCAGAGCAGTCCGTAGGTGCCCAGTGTTCTGCTGGGTGGTGTGTAGATGTCAGCGGTGACTAGGATGGTCTTCGTGTCGCGCCCTGTGTCTGGGACCTTGTCCAATGAGTGTCTTGCATGTGTTTTAGTGAAGTACCTGGGTCTACTGGCCATGTCAAAGATATTGAAGACCCACCCCAAGTCGGTGCAGTCCCACAAGGACCTCATCCTGCAGTGTCTGGACGACAAAGATGAATCCATTCGACTTCGGGCCCTCGATCTTCTTTACGGCATGGTAGCGTTGTGCTTTTTTTTTTTTTTTTGGCAGTTTAGTTAAACCATCCCATCCCTTTGGGAGGAAAGACGTGGACTGTCTGTGGATCCCCGAGGATCAGATTGGGGCTGGGGGTGGGGGGAGGGGGAGGGGGAGGAACAGCTCCAAATCAAGGTTAAGTGATTTTCAGGCTGGAGCTGATACCATAGCATTCAGTGATGGTTTTTCTTCCTAATGATGCCACCTCTGAATCCTAGTGTTACAAGGGGCACTATATCAGACAGTAGTGTGTGAGAGTTTGTGTGTGTATATGTGTGTGTGTGTGTATATATATATGAATTTATTGATCCCACAAAAATCCAGTGAGTGCCATTTATGGTAGTGCTGTCACACCTTACAATGGAGCCAAAAAACATTAAAAGTCAGTGTAAGTGAACCAGCCGGCTGCTTGTTCATCCAAAGTATGAACCGAAGGTGAAGGAGGGGCCTGTAGTGCCATGAACGTCTGTGTGTGTGAGAAGGTTTCCAAGAAGAACCTGATGGAGATCGTGAAGAAGCTGATGCTGCACATGGACAAGGCGGAGGGAACCACTTACCGCGATGAGCTGCTCACCAAGATCATCGACATCTGCAGCCAGAGCAACTACCAGTACATCACCAACTTTGAGTGGTCAGTACAAACTGGTACCCAAACTGGTACCCAGTGTGCCAGGTTTGGTTGAGGGAATCAGATGAGATATGTAGACATTCGATGCCTGGTCGTGTGGCTGTGGTGTGGTCTGCAGGAGGTCTTTATGGAGCTCTGTATGAGCTCCGGGTCGCTTGGTGTGTTTATAGAGCCTTGGTCGTTCATTCTGGAACAGCTTCGCCATCAGGAAAAACACAGGACTGAACACCTAATGTCACCGCTTCCTACCTATATTTGTTTTTAGGGAGCCAGTCTGTATACCAGGCGCTGTGAAGTCACAGAACAAATAGCTGAGTGTAAAACAAACATCTTTTTAAATCTGCATTGTGACCTTTGGAACACTAAAGCAGTATGTGATTCATTTTCAGAGAGTAAACATTTGTCTACTATTCCCAAATCAATTTCTGTACACAAATGCGGGGGGGCAGACAGGTGCAATAGCGTTTTCTGTGTGCCCATTCATACCCCCCCCACCCCGTGTCACATGACCCCTCCAGTTGTTGCAGCCCCCCCACTGTGGAAATGCCCAGCCTAGGCCAGTGTTTTATTGGTGACGGTGGAGTCGCACTTCGAATCCGGCCTGAATGACAGTGCTCTGTTACCCCCCCCCACCCCAGGTACATCAGTATCCTGGTGGAGCTAACCCGGCTGGAGGGCACCCGTCACGGGCACCTCATCGCCTCGCAGATGCTGGACGTGGCCATCCGGGTGAAGGCCATCCGCGGCTTCGCCGTGGCCCAGATGGCCACGCTGCTGGACAACGCCCACATGCTCACCGGCAACACGCAACGCAACGGCATCTGCGAGGTGCTGTACGCCGCGGCGTGGATCTGCGGCGAGTTCTCCGAGTACGTAGCGCCGCCGCCGCTCACGTTCCGCGTCACCACCTCTGCCGAACACCTCAGTGCCCCGTTCCCTTTAGCGATGATCGGTGGCCGCGAGGGTAGCTAATGCTTCCTTAGTTGCTGCTAAATAATTGGAGGCGGGGTTTAGCATGATTGACAGCGCCCGCGATGACCGAGCATGTGGCTGAGATTGTACGGTAGCATTCATGAGTTCAAACAAATAAAATAAGCAGGTGTTTCGTGGGCTAAATGCAGTGAGTAAGACATTGAAATCAGAGGGGGGGGGGCTTGATTGGCCATAATGAGGCACGGCTAGAGTTGAGTGGTTTGGTTTGGATGTAATGGCTGGCAGAGTAGTGAAAATTGAGCTCAGGCTTTGAATAAGGTGAAGGTGTACATTTACCCAGTGTGGACGGTACTGTGGTTAGCGGTGATGTAAAGCATTGTGATGTGTGAGAGGACACCTGTGAGCTTTACGTGGGGCCTGATGTAGAACGAGAAGAGGAGCCTTGGAGCTTGGTGGGGGCTAAAACATGGGCAGCTGCTCTCAGCGGCTCCTTGCTGGTTTGGCTGTGATTAACCCAGCATGGCGGCACTTTAGAACGTCCCACAGCATAGGAGGAATAATGCAGTGGAACTCGGTAGAACGGGGGTTCTCTGATTTCTTTGGCCAAAGGTCCTCATCACATTTTTGATCAGTGGTCTGGAAGAAAACATTTCATGAATATTAATGAACTAACAGTTTTTGATAAGGACATCATTACATTATATAGGGAGCTTTATTAAAGACTGATCTTTACGGCTCTCTGGGGGCATTACGACGAGTTGCGTGTGTTTAGAGTTCGGTGGTTCTGCGTCATATTTTTGTACTTCAAACCACATTCGCCCCTTTGGCATTACCCATACTGATTGATAAGGTGGCTTATGGTCTGGGTCCTGATTAACTTGCGGTCCGGAATTAGAGATCCCCTGCGGTAGACTGTCAGAATGATGGGACTGCCAGAGGTCATGTTGGGAACACGGACGTGGGTGATGGTGGCGGTGTGACTCCCCCCCCACAGGCACCTGAAGGACCCGCTGCAGACCCTGGAGGCGATGCTGCGGCCCAAAGTGGCCACCCTGCCCGGCCACATCCAGGCGGTCTACGTGCAGAATGTAGCCAAGCTGTTTGCCACCGTCCTACGCGGCCAGGAGGGCGACCCTGACCGGCAGGTGGCACAGGAGACCAGCCAGCTGCTGGTTGACAGGCTGCCGCTCTTCGTCCAGAGCGCCAACCTGGAAGTGCAGGAGAGGGTGAGCGTCAGGTCCACACCAATCACCTTTTGGGGGCGTGGGCCCTGCTGACCAATCTACGCACTTGCTCCTTTCTTACTATGTCCACCCTTCGTCCCCAGGCCTCCTGCATCTTGCAGCTGGTGAAATACGTCCAGAAGCTGCAGCAGAAGGAGGTGGAGGTAGCTGAGGAGGTCACGGCCCTGTTTGCCGGGGAACTCAACCCTGTGGCCCCCAAGGCACAGAAGAAAGTGCCGGTCCCCGAGGGGTCAGTGCCCGCCTTCCGGCGTGACGGACGCCAAGCGCGCTCCCTAATGCCAAGCGCGGTCCGGCCTGCTTCGGCACTAAACCGCCGTGTCGTCTCCAGCCTGGACCTCGACGCCTGGATCAACGAGCCGCCGTCAGGGAGCGAGTCCGAAGACGAGAAGCCCAAGGCCGTCTTCGCCCAGGAAGAGCCACGGCCCACCCGGCCCCGACACACTGAGGTGGACGAGAAGGAGCTGGCCAGGGTACGGAGCTCAGCGCAGCGGCATCCCATGAATAACAAGAGAACATCTCTCTGTGGTCACTGTTGCCGATTTACATCTGTAATGTGTATTTTGCCATTTGCTGTATGTGTAGTTTTCCATTTTGCTGTGAGGGTCTTCATTTATTTCATTGAATTCTAAGATCCGGTGATCCACCCCAGCCAAAAGCTTACAGGTGCAAGTCTCATTCAGACCTGCCCCCCCCCCCCCTGATGTCTCACTGAAATCTGTGCTGTGATCGCGTACAGGGACGCTGATAAACCTGTAGCCTAGGGTGACCATCTAATCTGGGTCAGGAGGGACACTGTAAGCTAGGACAGGGTTTGTAAACTACCATTTCAGTTAAAAAGACCTGGATTTCGACTGGAGTTCTTGCTGTGTGCTGATTGGTCAGTCTCCCATAATCATGCATGTGTCACTGGTGTTAATGCGAAACAGCTGTTTTTCAATCAAGGGAACAAACCAGTAATAGCACAAGAAGAGTTGAAATATTTAGCCAATCACAGGAGCCTTTCAGGTTTAAAGTAGTTTGTAAAACCTGAAGTAGCTCATTCTGTCCCTACGGACATGGATTGGGTGGTCGCCCTGTCCAGTCATCAGTCCTATTGCAACGGTGATCAGATTCATCGGTGTACCTGCTTATGCTAAACATGTCGATCACGGCAGTGTCCCCCCAGTGTTCCCTAACCTGCACGCACCACTAATCGTTTGCAAATGCTTCTATGTAGCGGAGAGAAGCCAGGAAACAGGAGCAGGCGAACAACCCATTCTACATCAAGGCCTCGCCGTCCTCCCAGAAGGTGAGCTGCCCCGTGTGGACCATCCGTCTCGCCCCTGTGCCGGAAAGGTGGAAGCCGCCTTTTAGGCACAGAGTGCCGCCAGCAGATCTCATTCTGTGCTGGTCGTCCATCTGTGTGAAGTTAATATAAGTGTAGCCGTCTTACAGGCTGCTTTGATGAAAATCGGTACTTGTGAAATGCACCTTTGCCATTCAGCTGTTGCTAGCACTCTTTCTGGGGATGCTTCATCGTGCAGACCGATTTCCAGGCGTTTGTTTTGCGCTGCGATTCCGAGCCGTGCGTGCTGATGAAGTTGGGCTTTTTCTTCTCCCGCTGGTCTCTGTCGGTGCCTGCAGGTGTGCGCAGAAACCCCAGGCGTCGAACACATTCCGGTGGTGCAGATTGACCTCAGCGTGCCTCTCAAAGTCCCAGGTGGGTCTGGGAGCATGTTTCAATGTGCGGACAGTCAAGTCGTCCGATCTAGGTGGATAACCGTCCTCGGGGATTGATAAAGCAGACTTTCCCTGCCACTCCTCTCCCTGCACTGAAGCTGCTCTCTGCTCAGTTCAGCCTCATCGTCCTCCATCATCACCTGTCTGTCATCTTAGTGTCACTTGGTCTCAGCCGGCGGAGAGGAGGCCCTTTCTGCACTCCTTTGTAATTACGTGTGAGAGATGTGAAGTAATTGACGGCAGTGACCGATTTCGACACTTGCACTGTACCCTCTTACCGATTTAGTGCTTTGGTACCATTTCATTTATTGCACTATTGTACTATATGCTGTTGTGCATATTTATACTACCATGTAATATACCATATACGGTGTCACCTCCTACTGTTATTAGCGTACCGCCTTTGTCTTGTGCGATTTCATATAGCACATTTTCACTTCTGCGGATAACCGTGTGACCGGAGGAAAAGAATTTCAATTCACCGTCTACCGGTGTGAATCTCGTCGATCTGTTTCTTTGTGGCCCCCCCCCCGGGTTTCTTTTGACCCACTTTGCTGGGTCACACCGGGTGTCTCGCTCTGCTGTTTCCATGTGGCCCAGAAATGGAGTTAATTGATTTTTTTTTTTCTTTTACTGACATTGTATTCCTGCCTCCCCCATGCCATCCGCCTTCCGCTGACCCCCTCCCGGTGTGCTTTCTTAGGGATGCCCATGTCTGACCAGTATGTGAAGCTGGAGGAGGAGCGACGGCAGAGGGAGAAGGCAGAGAGGAAGAAGAAAAAAGAAAAGAAGAGGAGGAAGGATAAATGTGGGCGGGGTCACCGGGCAGAGTCGGGCGCCGAGAGCGAGGAGGACATCACGCCAGCACATACGGTGGACATCGTCACCGAGGAGATGCCGGAGGTGCGGGGAGATGGGGGTGTTAGCGGGGGGGTGGCTGGCAGGCGGCCGTCAGCTAGCGGTCCGCTAACACGTTTGGGATGCTAAATGGAGCCATCGCCCAATTACAGATTAAAAACACCAAAACGTCACAATCCGTATAGTCGTACTTTAAAAGAAACTATATGAAGTGAAGCTGAAAGATCCACAGGAGGTTCACGGCATGTCTAACAGCCCCCAGGTTTGGGTGTCAAAGAGCACATGCATGGTTTTCTCTTTCTGTCCCAGAATGCTTTGCCCAGTGATGAAGATGACATGGACCCCAGCGACCCCCACAAAGCTCTCGACATAGACCTCGATAAGTTAGTACCATCTTTCTTTCGACCGTCATGGTCATTATTTCTCTCTCCACGTATTTTGTGTATTAAACACATATTAGCGCCGTTACTCTTTTCTAAACTCTTTCGGGTATATTTTCATATTTATACATAAGATTCAACACAGTAATCAGTTAGTTAAAAAATCAGTTAGTGTAAATGAAATTCAAATTTAAGGGTCAACAAAAATAGGACTGATAAACATTCATATGTAACCCCCCCCCAGTCCAAAACTGCAGAGACAGTGTGCAGTGTGTCCCCCCAGCAGCTATGGTTCCTAGATAGTTAACACGTCCTTCCACGAACATTCATGCGACACAATCTGTCGTGATACAGTATCCTGTGATTCTCTCGCCCTCTGTGACACGCACACACCCCCCAGTCTGGTGACGGGAGCCACACGCAGGTAAGTAGGCCCCCCATTGGTATGGGGCTGGTGTGCTGCTTCAGACTCACTTAAACCAATGGGACGCGACCTTGTCAGGGAGGCAGGTTCTGAGAATTGAACCTTAATGCGAGCCCAGAATTAGCTGGAGCTTCGCCTGGCTTGAGCATGTGACCTGAAATCGAAGAGAGGAATGAAGCAGTGCATGCTGGGTATGGCCGGTGTTCGGGGTCGTCTCGGTGAATTTCGCTGCTTGTTTGAATGATTAATGTCGTATTTAAGTTGAATGACAGTCAGAATCTACAGTATTGATTTTAAGTGGCGCAGTCCCCGTAGGGTCTTTGAGGCCGACTGACCGACCCTGCTTGGGTCATGCTGCCTCATGTCATGCTGCCTTATGACGCCTTAAACACAGACCTGTGCAGGCAGGACGTGGCCGGTTGGTCTTGTGCGCTCTGCCGTCCCGTCACTCGTCGGGCTTTCGATCTCTCGCCGCTGTGTTTCCTCGTCACCATTCGCCTGTCTCCCGCAGACCCCTGGTGGACAGCGAGAAGCTGCCCGCGAGGACTCACCGGCCCCCGGACGCCCTCAAAAGTCCGGTGGAGGGGGGCGAGGGGGAGGGTGTCGCTCAGGAGCCGAAGAAGAAGAGTAAGAAGGACAAGAAAGAGAAGGAAAAGAGGAAGAGCAAAGAGCGGAAGGTGAGTGTGTGCTTTTGCTTTGTCTGTTTATGGATCGTTCTGGGTTTGTTGGTTTAACGATCTCCTGCTCTTCCTGGAAAGTCATTCACTGTTGCGCACTTCTGTAACAGTCGGCCTCTGTAGCGCTCAGTCTATCCTCAGCCATCCCCTCCAGCGACGTCCAGTGACGTCCCACTGGTCTCTGCCCTGCAGAAAAGCAAAGAAGAGAAGAGAGAGAAGAAACGCGGGCAGGAAAGGGGAGAGGAGCCGGAGGCGGGGTCGGGGGAAGAGCCCGCGGCTTTGGCGGCGGCTGCAGAGGCGGCGACTCCACCTGCCGTGACCCCGGCGGAGGTACAGCACCGTAACTGCTAGAGACGGGTACAGCGGGACCTAGCCAGCGTCGCACAGACGACGACCAGTAGGGGGAGCTCCACATACACCTACACATACAGGATATGTTTATTTTGTTGTGGGTTAGTTTCTGAAATAAGACCAGGGAGCTGTCAGGAATGCTTCCTGAGTGACTATTACGGCTTCATTTCAGTACGTCTGCCCTAACCCTCCCACCCCTTCTAATTCTAGGTATCTGATCTGGATTTTTGGCTCTCTAGTGCTCCAGTGCCCTCTAATAAAAAGGTTGAGTTTCTCTCTCTCTCTATTTTTTGGCCCCCATGCCTCCTCGCCCCCATGTCTGTGGAAGTCTCTCTTCTGTACTTACTTGCTGTCATACGTACCCGAGGATCTGTAGTTTTCATTCTGCCAGTGCTAGTTCTTGTCTACTGTGTGTTTGTGTCACTTCTGTCTGATTCGTTAGTCTTGTGTGTGTGTGGTTCCTTTCCCAACGCCTGACGGTGCTCGGGAATCCTCAGGGCAGACGCCTGACGGTGCTCGGGAATCCTCAGGGCAGACGCCTGACGGTGCTCGGGAATCCTCAGGGCAGA
>JAODUD010000033.1:4680392-4699462 GCA_026784285.1 Stomatorhinus walkeri
CAGCACCGATAGCAGCTCCTGCCGCCTGCCAAGCATCAGCACCGATAGCAGCTCCTGCCGCCTGCCAAGCATCAGCACCGATAGCAGCTCCTGCCGCCTGCCAAGCATCAGCATCGATAGCAGCTTCTACCGCCTGCTGCCTATCAGGATTCCCTCCGATGCTGAAAATGTCAAGAAGCATTAAATAAAAATATTTTTCTCAGTATCACTTTGATATTTGACTTTATTGGCTGCACTGATGCACATACCATGCTTGCCTGTTATCATATATTTTTAGTTTTGCATTAATGGGTTGGACAGTGTAGTGTAATTTCAGTCAGTCATCAGGGTGTGAAAGTGACTTGCGATCACATCAAATATATCATTTAGAATTTTCTGAAATTTAAATTTCCTTTTTCTCTATCTTTTAAACCTATAAAAACTAAAAATGCATTACAGAGTTAAAGTGAAATGCTTCATGAAAAAGCTTTTTTTCTGGGTAAAGTTGCTATAACTGCTATAGTGATTGAACAATAAAAACACCATGGTACTGTAATATGTATTATTCTTTGGGGATCCTTCTCAGTCTCTGAGCACCAGGAAACAATTTTTAAAGAATGCAAATCTGCATCATCTTTGTAAGAGATTAAACTATAATAAAGCAGTGCAGTCATGCTGCCCCCCCCCCCCCCACCCATAATTCCCATTCCCACATAGTCCATCTCAGCTTCCCGCTTCATTATCCCCTGCTGTAGCCGGCCCTAATAATGTATGACCAACCATCTGATCCCTTTCCTGTTCTCACTAATGCAAAGGGAATGCAAGGCAGCAGGACCAGAAATGGTTCTGCAGATGATCGCTGTTCGAGTAGCGAATTAGGAGAAAGGGAAGTAATTACAGCTGAGTTTCAACCAAAATATCCAACTGTCTAGTTCCATCATCCAGATGAAGGTATGTGGCCACATGAAAATGGAACCTGAGAGAGAGCCCTTCTTACACAAGGATGCATGGACGGGGGGGCATGGCCCTCTGTGGCTCAGTGGGTATTACTGTTGCCTTGCGCTGGTAGTGTTGTGGGTTTGAATCCCCCCTCTGGTGTGTGTGCAGTGTTGTGAGTGTTGGCATGTTGTTCCTGTGTCATGCAGGCTGTCTCCAGCTGCTTTGGTTATATAATAATGTGTTTGACCTAATATTGGCCTTAACAGGTGTGTGTTTGTGTTCCCTTGGACACACTGGTACTCTCAGGTGCAGGAGAGATCTTCAAAGTGGCCGGGACCAGCGAGCAAAGAACTTTAAAGATTATCCAGCCATGATTGATGGGGCATACTGTGTGATTTGGCTAATGGTTTAATACACTAAACGTTTTGATTGACAATCGCCAATATACGTACACTTTTACTTTGGCAACTCCACCCCAGACAACGATCACCTACAAATGGTCTATGGGACAATAGCATGTAAACAGCGGGGGGGCATGTCTAACCTGCCCCCCCTGCCCGCCATCAGTGCCCCTCGGTGTACCTCAGCATTGTGCTAGGCCCCCAGGTGCTACTCGGCAAAATAAATGGTTATAAGATGGATGGATTAGCTCTTATTAAAATTCAGTGCAGAAAAACTGTTAATTAAGCTGTTTAGAGCTTATCAATGATAAGCACGAAGAGAGGAATCTAACTCTGATGGCTAATTACCAAAGGAAGAGTATCTTTGTATCGATTAGAAATGACTGACATATTCGGATCCTGTACTGAGGAGGACCTTTAGGCTTTATAACTGCAAATAAGTGCTGACAACCTTCCCGTGTTTCTCTGTTAGAATTTCTGCCAATTTACTTGTGCAAAACCCTCCAGTTTTTTTATATTTGATGGCTTTCATTCTCTAAATCTCCTCAAAGATTCTCAATGGGATTTAAATCTGGGGACTGAAAAGGTCACTCCAGGACGTTCCAGGATCTAGGTTGGGTTGGAGGTGTGTTTGGGATCATTGTTTTGCTAGAGAGTCCACTCATCACTAAGTATCAGTTTCCCAGCAGAAAGCATCGCGTTCCTCTTTAAAACGGTCTGGTGTTTCTGGGAATCCAGGAATCCAATCAAGACTGCCAGTTCCTGCAACAGAAACCATCCCCACAATATCAATGACCCACCTCCATGCTTGACCGTGTGGATGATATTCTTCTGATCATGAGCATGGACTTTTTTATATCTGACATAATGTTGGTCTCTGTGTCCAGATAGTTACAGGACTATCCTGATTCCTCCTGGCATATTCTAGTTGACCTTTGATGTTTGTGGTTAAGGGTGGAGTTCGAAGCCCTTGTTTGTTTAGCGTTCTTCTTCTTCTTCTTCTTGCCACTGACACACTCATGCCAGCCTTCATCAGGTCATCCTGATGGTTGTTTTGCAGTAACACAGGGATGGTCCTGTTTAAGTTAAGGCCTCTTGATGAAATTTGGAGCTTCCTCAGCCTTAAGCTTTAAACGTCCTTATGATGCTCCTAATGGTGTCTACAGGAATATTACATTTTCGGGAGATCTTCGTACACCTGCTGCCCTCCAGATGCAGTTAAGCAATTTCTTCTCTCAGCATTTGCGGAAGCTCCTTAGTCTTAACCACGACTGCAGTTCACCTTCACCACGGTGAGAGGTGGGGTTTTCAAACCTGAAGCACATTAAGGATAATTACAGCATCCCCAGAAGGTTAGTTATGTTTGAACGCCACTTCAGACCATGAATACTAGCAGAAGGTTTTAACAGCAGCAATATTATATAGAGGTTGAATAATCGTGAGAAAACAAAAGCTGCTGGATCTCATTTTGCATTTTGTATTCAGAATTGGGTGCTTTATATAAACACTGCAATACTCACAATTTACCCACTTATTGACATTGAACAGATAGAAACGTTTTTATTTGAAATTACTTGTGAAATAACCACAATCTACATTGTAAGTCATATGCAAATGAAGAAATAACAATTTGGCTTTGTGGTGTGCCTAGCTACGGGAAGCTTCAGCAGACAATTGATAAACTGGAAATGAGTCATTGCTTGGCAGAAATTGAATTCTTTTTTCAATAAAGGTCATGAATTGGTGTAAATGTATTTCCTCTTTCATTAAAGCTGATTGGCTTACAATTGACGAGCAGCACTGCCTGTATTCCAGTGTCTGTTTAATGCATTAACCCCACAAGTCTTCCCTGGGGAAGCCATTGTCCAAAATGCAGACTCCTTAATACATCTTATTTTTCATGGAATAATAACTCTAAAAAATATATTACCAAAATACCTGTCTTTAAAATCCTTAGAACTAACAGTTGACTGCTTACCCGGTAAGCCTTTCTGTACCAGTCAAAACACCTTTGCTTATATTTTATTTAGATATATTTTTATATGTTGTTTACCTCTGAGATTCATTTCAGCAGAACAGAATTTCATTTTCTATCAAAACAACCAAAACTTTTTTGTCCGAAGTCAAACTCTGCCCTTTGAGTACCTTGTGAAGAGGATGGCTTCTGTGTGCCTGATTCTCGGGTGAAGCCAGTGCCATCATGCTGACACCAAGGACAAAAATTGATGAGATTTCGATTTCAGACCTTTCGGACTCGGGAGTTATCAGAGCATCTGATGTCGTGGGTCGTGGAAACCTTGACGGACCCACTTGGTTTGATGGGATCTCGCGGACGTGAGGGTGCAGCTGCGGCACTGTGTCCCAGTACCACAGGAGGATATCAGACTCATCATTGTACAGCAGCATCGGAGATGAGCAGGTGAGGTCTAGTGTTGGGAGGCGCTCGCATTTAATTGGTGACGTGTGATGAAGAAGCAAAGACGCTTTTGTTCGGTTGTAGCCAAATGTTCGTCATACTTCTGTGGGATTGCGGGTGATTGTTAGGGATAGTAAGATTCATCGGTTTGCGTGGATGGATTGGCATTAAGGTTCATGATGCGATTCAAAAAGTGTGCTGCGGATACAAATTGGGATGAAATCGGGATGCATAGTTTCTAATGTCTTTGCTTCGGTAAAATCTGATACATTAATATATCATTTTTAGTAGAGGCCCTATCCCTTCATTATTTAGAAATGTGACCAATAATTTTCGAGCAGGGATTTTACACTCAGACTGAGTCCCCTAAACTGTTTCTGTATCCGTACCATACTGAATTGTCCATCCATCCGTCCATTTTCTATACCCGCTTATCCTACTGGGTCACGGGGGGTCCAGAGCCTATCCCGGAAGCAGTGGGCACGAGGCAGGGAACAACCCTGGATGGGGGGGCCAGTCCATCGCAGCCATACTGAATTGTATAGCATCATATTCATATCATATTGCATTGCATTGTAGCTCGTTGAATCGCATCGCGTTGAATCAAATTATGTGGGATTGCACTGCATTGCCATAGCGGTGAATCATATCGCATTAGAAGTTGCTTCATATGCATCTTTAATATACAGATGATTGGCAGTGCTTAGAGATGTGTATCACATCGGCCCCAGTGCTTAGAGATGTGTATCACATCGGCCCCAGTGCTTAGAGATGTGTATCACATCGGCCCCAGTGCTTAGAGATGCTAATGATGTAGGAGAGAGTTTGAGACACCCCATGCACTATGGTTACTTGCAAGGAAACGTGTGCAGTCGTCGTTGCTTTGCACAAAAAGCACTTCACAGGCAAGGATATTGCTGCTAGTAAGACTGCATCTTACATGAAGAGAGATGTACAGTTGTTCTGAAGGGACCAGGACTGCCAGGACTTGTCTCCTAAAGTTGATTCAGCTGCTGGATCGGGGCACCACCAAGAGCAGAGGTTGCTCAGGAAGGGCAGCAGGCAGGTGTGAGAGCATCTGCACGCACAATGAAGCGAAGACTTTCGGAGGATGACCTGGTGTCAAGAGGGGCAGCAAAGAAGCCGCTTCTCTCCAAGAAAAGCATCAGGGACAGACTGATATTCTGCAAAAAGTACAGGGATTAGACGGCTGAGGACTGGGGTAAAGTCATTTTCTCTGATGAATCCCCTTTCCGATTGTATGGGGCACCTGGAAAAAAGATTGTCCGGAGAAGAAAAGGTGACAGTTACCATCAGTCCTGTGTCATGCCAACAGTAAAGCATCCTGAGACCATCCATGTGTGGGTTTGCTTCTCAGCCAAGGGAGTGGGCTCACTCACAATTTTGCCTAAGAACACAGCCATGAATAAAGAATGGCATCAAAACATCCTCTGAGAGCAACTTCTCCCAACCATCCAAGAACAGACTGGTGACAAACAATGCCTTTTCCAGCATGATGGAGCACCGCGCCATAAGGCAAAAGTGATAACGAAGCGGCTCCGGGAAAAAACATCAACGTTTTGGGTCCATGGCCAGGAAACTCCCCAGACCTTAATCCCACTGAGAACTTGTGGTCAGTCCTCCAGAGGTGGGTGGACAAAGAAAAACCCACTAATTCTGACAAACGCCAAGCATTGATTATACAAGAATGGGTTCAGTGAAGATTTGGCCCTGAATTTGATTGACAGCATGTCAGGGGGAATTGCAGAGGTCTTGAAAAAGAAGGACCAACATTGCAAAAATTGACTCTGCATAAGCTTAATGTAATTGTCAATAAAAGCCTTTGACACTTTCGAAACGCTTGCAATTATACTTCAGTATACCACAGAAACATCTAACGAAAACATTTACAAAAACTGAAGCAGCAAACTTTGTG
Organism: Stomatorhinus walkeri; assembly: GCA_026784285.1. Taxonomy (NCBI): domain Eukaryota; kingdom Metazoa; phylum Chordata; class Actinopteri; order Osteoglossiformes; family Mormyridae; genus Stomatorhinus; species Stomatorhinus walkeri. The sequence continues at coordinate 4,686,064 of JAODUD010000033.1, forward strand.
AAAACCAATATTTGTGTCAGTCTCAAAACTTTTGACCACGGCTGTAGTCCGACAGCTGGTCTGACGCCAGGAACTGTTTCTTCCAGATGGTAATATACTGTTGAAAATACAGAAGAGGTTGCAGTTGCTGAGGCAACTTACATTTTGCCCAAACATCAGTGTGGAGAAACTTCATTTTCACATAATTTATGGACATATAATGCTTCCATCCATCCATCTACCCACTAGTCCTATGCAGGGTCATAGGGGTCTGGAGCCTTATGATCATTTCAGAAACACCAGCTACGAGTAACAGTAGCTGGGGAAAATTGCATAAAAGTAACAATTTGCACAGATATCATTTATAGCAGTTTATTTATACCATTTTAATGGATGACTGTGGTTAAATATTCTTGAAAGGCTTAGCCAGGAAAAAAAACAACCAGTTATGAATTATAACTGGATAAATGAAGAAATAGCACACAGCTTGAAAACATATATTCAATATCGTATATCAATGCAGTACATGCATCATAAAGGCACGGCTTACTTCACAACCTTCAGGAACACTCTGAAAGTCTAAAACTCTGGAACTGAGTGATAAGATGTGTATCACAAGTCGTTTTATATCATGCTCCCCCTGAATATCTGTCCAGGAGCCTTAATTCTGAGTCGGGTAAAGAACGGTCTTGTTAAACTGCAGACATTCGGTGTCTGAGCTTGGGAAAAACGTTACTCATCCTGTTTGCCTGAAAGACCAGTCTTCTTGGATTTCACCAACAAAACTCCAAACTGTATCTGAGGTGTTCTTCCAGAATGACCAATCTAGTATTCTGCTGTGTGAACGTCATAGCTTTCAATATTATGCATATACACTACTGTGAGAGAGACGAACATACTTTCCTGCAGAGACTTGCAGGGCTGAAACGGCATTGGTGGTGGTAAATACTGTGATGTGTATGACTGCTGTATGGCAAACATACAATAAAAATAATTTTAAAAGACGGTGATTACCTTCAGTTTCAGGATACAGATCAATCAAAGCAGTTCACTCCATGATTGAGGTATCAGACAATACGCTTAAAATTCTAATACCACGATTGTCTCCTTGACATCATAACCTGTCACAAAAAATCAGCGGGATCACAAAAATTCCTTCCACTTCCCAAATACGCAAACATATTACCCATGCAGAATGTACTGATACAATATTCACGTGAAAATGTCAAAGAAAGCTGCAAATACGTGATCCACATACCCAGGGTTTAATCACCGAGTAGTTAAAGAGTAACGATAGCAGCTCAACTCAATGATGTCGCAGGAAACAGTTCTGCGAAGATCAGGCCAGCACTGAGCCGGACTTTGCGAGACACGCTGTGTTTAACACATGAATGGGCTCACAGTGCTATCCATGATGTAATAGTGTTTACTGGTATGATTTTCACATAATCAAAACCTTGAACCAGCTTATTTTATTTAGCTAGTGTTTGAACTCTACTTCGCCAGTGTTGTTCAGCTTCCAGTCATTGCTGGCAATTTTGGTAGCTTGGCCTAAAAAATTAAAACTGGTGGAATATGACAAAATGGACACCATCCGAACAAGTGGACTACTGAGCAGAGCAGTCGATTGCAGTCCCCCATTTGACTCTTCACTCCTTGCAAAGAGCTGAGTTGTAAGTGGTGTAATTCGTTTTAATTTACAATGATTTTCTCATCAGTTCAGTCTTATAAGGATGGTGGACAGACTTGAAGTTTTCATCTATGCAGCTTGCAAAGGTCACAATATACGTAAAGTGCCCTTCCTTGGCTCTTCTCACATGGCAGCAGACGACGTGGAGACAGAGGTTCTCCCTAAGGCCTCTCCTGCATGTAATGAGTCGAGGCTCGACGCTGGACAGTCGGCTTCAGAGCTGGGGCTCTCCTGGTCGCTTGAGGAGGTCCTCCTCTGGTAGGAAACAGAAACTGATCACCCACTGCCTCGGGTCCCGGTCCATGACTCAGTCGGACCCCTCGAGCATGCCGGATCATGCCGGAACAAGCGCCGCTGATCTTCTGTGAACCTGGAGCCTTTTCCCCAGGCGAACGACAGCATGGGCCTCAGAGGAGGTAGTATTCCTCCAAGGATTTGATGAGCACCGTGTCCTTGATGTCACTGAACACCTTGCGGATGTTCTGCGTGTCCGTGGCGCAGGTGAAGTGTGGGTACACTGTCTTGTTCTTCTCGTCCTTGTTCTCCCTGTTCACTGCCTGCTGGATATACATCCTCTCTATGAATTTCATGGCTGCCAGGGCGTCCTGTCGCTGTCCTGGAGAAGGAAGGAAGAAACGGCAATAAAATATGTGAGGTGATAAACTGCAGCGGGATTGATAGCGAACACGATTGAAACTGAAGAGTCTTATTAAAACTGAATGGAGGAGTGTGTAAGAAGGCCAAGTCCAACTTCTTTTTTATATAGCTAGATGTACAGCCTACTCTCCAAACTCAAAATTAAATTTCATGGAATTATTAATGGAGATAATATAAAGAAGTCTGTAAAACTTTGCTTAAGGCTGTGTCTTTAGTCATTTATAAATATTCATCATAGATTATAATATGCATTCATTAAGCATAAAAACATGGCTATAAATATTTATCAAAAGGCAGAATGCTTTATGAAGCTCTCATCTATAATGCACTATAGATACCTTTATAATGCATTATAATGGTCAGCATAAGCATAGCATTAAGGATGCTTCATACTGCATTATGAGGGTATCTATAGTGCATTATAGATAAGAGCTTCATAAGGCAGTTATAATGCATAATAAACGTGGTTATAGTGTGTTATGCTTTTTCATAAATATTTATAGCCACGTTCATAATGCTTTATGATAGCATTGTAATGCATTATGAATGTGATCAGAAATAATTTAAAACATGGCCTCAAGTAAAGTGTTTCTAAAAGAATAATAAAAGAGCTACAAAATATGTGAGATATGAAAGTGTGGGGGGGCTGATAGCGAACATGAATGAAGCTGGAGAGTCTTATTAAAACTAAACAGAGGAGTGAGCAGAAATGCCAAGTCAAACCTTTTTTTATACAGCTAGATGTACAGCCTACCCTCCAAACTCAAAATTAAATTACATGGATTAATGGAGATTATATAAAGAAGTCTTCTAACTTATTCCACCTGCAGCACAGTCAAATGGAGGGCAACAGCCCTTCTCCCCTGAGAATCTGGTGTTGTGCAGAACTGGGTACATCTGGTTGCCATGGGCAACAGAGGAAGGCACATTAAGTGGAGCTGATGGGTACCAGTGTCTGATTGGTTCACAGTATGGGTACTAGAGTCCGATTGGTGAATCAGCCGCCGTTCACAGTAAGATCATCTGTCTGCATTCTGTACTCGCACCCAGTCACAGGAATCAAACCTGTCACTACCAAGGCAAAAGCAGGACTATATGATTTCCCAGTCCTCCAGATAGAAATATGGAGGTTACCCTTGCAAAGTAACACAGTAACCCATATATCACTGATGCTCATATTAGCATGAAAAGGTAATTCACACAATGGGAAACATCAACACTTTCCACCACTATAGAGCTTGTAATAGTACCTAGAATTTTACTATTTGTAAAAAAAAAAAAAAACTCCAGAGAGAGGCCATTGTGTTGGATCTTTAAAGATGCCTCAGTGCTTCAGTACAATCTCGATACTCTGACCTTTCCGTGGGATGAGCTGTACTTGAATTAATATGTTTCCTCTCACGTTCTCTCTGTGTCAGAGGGTTTTTACTGGCACAGTAATTGAATCCAGGTGATGAATGTATTGGCATTTGGCTACCTGTGAAGCTGGTGAAGTACGTGTGCAGATCAGACGTGCGGATCTTGTCGGCGAGGATGTCCTTCTTGTTGAGGAAGAGGATGACGGAGGCGCGGAGGAACCAGGGTGAGTGTATGGTGGTGTAAAAGAGGGCCATACTCTCCTCCATGCGGTTCTGAAAGGTGGGGCGGCGGGGGGGGGCAGTTAAGGTTAATGAGCAAGAGGGAGATAGAACAGTGGTGGGGAGAGATAAACGACTTATTCACCCTGACACGGGGGGGGGTTCAGAATGACAAGCAGATGGAAATCTAGTGTAGAAAGACAGAGACCATATAGCAAAACAATGTAATATCGAGAAAATGTACTATATACATTTGAATTGAAGTGAAGTGAAAAAGAGGTACGGTTCCATAGGGGCCCTACTGGAAGGGACACAGGAACAGAAACGGATCCTCACATCCGTATCCATCTCCTCCAGAACTTGGTCATATTCGCTGAGGGAGGCCAGGAAGATGAGAGAGGTCACATTTTCAAAACAGTGGATCCACTTCCTGCGCTCCGATTTCTGCCCTCCCACATCCACTATCCTGCAGAGGGAGGAAGCCATTTGGGGGGGGGATTATCAGCAGGCAGGGGAGAGCAGGCACTCTGCTACAAAATCCTCTACAGTTCGTCAAATAGTGCAGATTTTTTTGTGGCTTTATATTACAGTATATGATGATAACTATAACCACTGTTATACTACTGCTTTAGATATATCTTGGGTATTTGTTAAACAGTGCCATCTACTGCCTAGATGAATGTACAAGTCCAGCAGTTGTGGCGGTCAATTGACGTTTTTTGTAAATGACCAAGAAAATGCGGACTTAGGTACTGCAGTCTGATACAGGCGCAGACAACCTACGAATCCCCTTCCATATATGGTTTATTATAAAATCTTTCCCCTAGTCACATTCTATACCCTCTATATTCTATGTCCTATGCAGGGTTGCAGAGCCTGAAGGCTACAGGTGCAAAGCCGGGAATAACCCAGGATGGGGTGCCAACCAATCACAGGACACGCATCCCATTCACACCCAGGAAGTTTGGTATCTCTAATTCACCTGCATGACTGAACATTAATTCATATAATATTAAAGCTGGAATTAAAATGCTTCACTTTAACTCCAAATATCTGCAGCGTAGTTGGAGCTGACCGCTATAACACCAGCCATTAATATGTGCAGCAGTGCGCGGATGAGTTAGATCAGGGGTCACCAACATGGTGCCCGCGGGCACCAGGATGCCCCCAAGGACCACGTGAGTCGCCCGCGCACCTGTTCTAAGAACAGAACAACTCACCAGTGAGCAGCATCTAAAATTTAATTATATCTTGTTGCTATTCTTCTTTAATCACATTTGCTTTTATGCAGTATCATTCATCATTATTAATAATAAATAAAGGTAAACTGAGCAAATTTGTTAAGAAAAGTGTATCAAACTGGTAGCCCTTTGTACGGCTCAGTATCCGTGAAGTAGCTCTGATTCAAAAAGGTTGGTGACCCCCGAGTTAGATTCTGTACTATTCTCATTTCCGAACAATAACAGTAATTCCCATTAAAATCTACGTAATTCAATACAGACATGGTTTATATGCTGTACCATTGTTTTTCTAAATAATCCGATTATTTTATAAATCAGTTTATCCCTTGTTTTGGTTGTTGGGATCACACCAGGTTTTCTTTCTATTAGATTAAAATGTTTTCTGGTGGTGCCGTTATTATTGCTTAAATGAACCAAAATAGCATTAAGCAGTTAAATTTAGCAGCAGAATTGAGGATAACACCCCCCCTCCCGCCTAATTAATTCGTCAGCGCTCCTCGCCACGGACAGACCGGTCAGAAACGTGCCGCTCGCTGTGAACCTCGCCTGGCTGCAGCCGACCTTCTCATGCTCAGCGCTCCGTGTATAAATATATAATCGCCTTTACGGCAGAAAAACACCCCGAGGTATCATTAAGGTCCAAATCCGATAACAATTCAGTAATGGGCTCTGCAAAACCCGGTGCCAAAGCGGGGCACGTCGACCTGGCAGGTGCACGCTGGGCGATCCGCCCTTTATCGGTAGCAGGTTGGTGACGGTGCCACCCAGCGAGGCGGACCCTTGTCTTGATGAGGCGGCGGGCCGGCTTGCTTAATTAACTGACAGACAGCGTCTGCGGTACTTTCGGCCGGCTCTCTGACACGGCCTGACAGGACTGTCCCTCCGGCTCTCTTCTCTCCTGCTGTCAGGCACCAAACCGGCTTTTCCCAAACTGTCTTCGCACATTGTAAAGTACAAGCCTTGTGCTACATTCAGTACTTAGAGGGTTTGACGTTTACTCTACTGCTACTCTGATGCACTGCAAAGCTATTACCTTTTGGTTAAAATAACAGAAACTAATTGCTACAACAAACACAATGGGATATCTTTAACCGCATATAGACAAAATATACGCACATGTGTACATATAGGGTAATGCTGGGCGTTTAAATTTTAGACTTTAGCTTTATCCAGCCTCTTGAACTTCCAGTTGAAACGATTTTAAGTGCTAATCTCATCAAGTGTCATATCGTGTGGCCACTTTAGGCCCCTATCCTGTAAATAAATACATTAACATCTACCTGAGAGGCATAATTAGTTCCCCGAGTGCAACAGCACAGACACTCGTGTCAATTTAACAACATAATGTAATATAATATATATTCAGTCAGAGTACTGTGGCGTCCCTTTGTGTGTTGAAAGAGCAGCAGCATTATATCTCTGGTTATGATTTGTATACCGCTCAGCTGTGCCACACATATTAAAATAAAATAGAGTACTTCAGGTGCTACTCCTACACTTAGTACGGATGAATACGTGTGAATCTGTGTTATTGCTGAGCTATTCGAGTCACCGGAGTGAGGATCTCCGGTTTACCTGAGGGAAATCTTGTCCACGGTGAATGAATAATCGTTAATGCCGGTCGTCGGCACTCGGACCCGCAGCACATCCTGATCGGTAGGGGTGTATTCGTGAGCTGCCATTCGTCCTAAATTAGCCATAAAGCTATCAAGAGAAGAAATACTTATTAGATTCTACTTTGTTACATTATACTTTGCTCACGTCATTCACATCTCGCACTCAAACATTTTGTTGGTATCAGCATTATGAAATCGAGAATTACACGTACGTACACACGTCCAAAAAAAATTAATATTAGTATAAAACTGGTTCTTCGACTATTTTAATTACCCAACTAGTAAGTAGAAGTGGGTTAAATGTTATTTACAAATGGATTAAATGGATAGTGATTTCAGCATTACTAATTGATCAAAAGAATAAGCACATTTTTATTCTTGTTCAGCTGAAGCACACCTGGTTGATCTTGAGACTCCTCCAACAATGACCATTATCTATGCCTGTTTATTAGGCTTGCTCGCCATCTTGTGGTCTTAGTCAGTATAGCAGAAGATGGACAATGTATAGTACATCAATTCATTTTCGAGACATAATGACCTAGGGGACGCACACACACACACACACACACACACACACACACACATATATACATATCTGTTGGCTCACTGGAATCTTTTTCTTTTTGTGCGACATTAACAAGGAACCTATCCAATGACAGCAGCTTTTACTTCTTTTTCAATTTCACGGAAATGTGGACATTGCATTGTTGTTAAACAGATTCATCGCTCGCACTGCTACGCCCTTATTCAGGTGGTGCTTTTCTACTAAATTTCGACTATAAGAGTGAGGCACGCCGACTGAGACTGAGCATGGGAGACGATTACCCACAATCCCGCAGCGAGAGAGCGAGAAGCACCATCAGCTCAGTGATTACGTGACGCTAGGCAGACAAAGCGTATTGCAAGACCTCGCTTGTTTATCGAGTTATTTTTTTTTTTAATTTGCTCGTCTTTCAAAACACTCGCAAACGAAGTTACTCGAAATCCGAGGTTTGACTATGTGTGTGTGTTTGTCTCTCTCTCTCTCTCTTTTCTGTCCTGTTGGTGTTTGTTCTGTCTTGTTGGTTGTTCTATCTAAGCTTCCTTCCTGTCGGTGTTTGTTCTAAGCTTCCGCTTGGCGTTTCCCAGTACATTACATATTCCTAGTTTTACTGCCTGACTGCCATAGTAACACCTTCACAGTTTGTGATTCATGTGTTTTTTTCACAAGTTAAGATTCACCTGCATGTCCAACATATAATACTCCTCTGACTATTAAGGAGCAACTTAACCAAGTCTTATTCATGCAGTTCCTTCAGTTTTCAAGGCTTATTTTCTGTTGCTGTCACAAGCTGACTGCCACACATTCCTTGTTTGTAGAATAACGTCCTTCGTATTGCCTTCCTGGTCAGGTGGCAGAGCCCCGTCACTCACTACTCAGTAGAGTCCAGTAGTTGGTACTCGCGGCGCCGGCTGTAGCAAAGCTTGATGCCGGAGTCAGCCCAGAGGCGCTGTATGGCGTCGATGTGGGACTGCTCCAACTTGGTGAGCTGCAGGGTGTCTACCTCCTGCAGCCGCTGAGCTAAAACCTGGAAGCCCAAACAGGCAGAAGTCTGGGTAATTGTTTGGAGAAACCGCGGTTGCATTTGACGTACTCAGATATATTCAAACCGCTGTATTTATCACATGCTCTGCATTTACTCTGTTGGGTTTTTTGAGTCTCGCATTTATTCTCGGTCTGTATTATGTCCTAATTGTTAGTCTAGTGTTATGGTATCTCCAACAGTAGCAAGCTATACCGACAAACATTTTCACTGGTCTTGGTCATGTGGTAATAAAGATTTTGATTCCGAATAATATAACTTTTATCTACCTCATCAATAGAACAAGTGTCACCCACTTAGCAAAGCATTTCCTCTTTCCATAAGTCTTGGACAGAAAAAATACACTTTCTTTAGATTGGATATCGCTTGGCTGGATTATTTTATCACTTCAAGCTATAGAATAGATATAGAAAGTCAAGGTGCCTCTAATGAAATGCAAATATGCAGTCATGAGGTCTGCGAATTCACACCTGGTTGTCAGGGTTGTCGTAGGGGATTTTGAGTGTGGTCATTGCATTGGTCATGGCCTTAACAGCGGTGAAAATATTCTGGAAGACCAGCTTCGTGAAGGCCCGGCGATCTTCCTCGGAGTAGCCGCTCCCATGGATGATTCGCATCTGTTTGATGAAGGTGGTCTTACCGCTCTCTCCTGTGCCTAGAAAGGCAACATGGGAAGGGAAAGCAAGTTAAGAGCAGAAATGGGGGGGGGGGGGATACGTGGGCAGACAGAGAGGAGAGCTCGCCTGCTCACTGAAACTGGCGTATGAGCAAAAGTCAACACCAGGAGCTGTAGGGTTTTTTCCCAACTCTACATTTTAATTACAACAAATTCACAGCACTGACCTCTGTGCTGAGCTCGTTACCAGCAAGGCTGCCTTTCAGCATTTCTACGGATAAGCATCCAGGTACTCATTGTCCCAGGCAGTGACAGTGTGGACTGACAGTCTCACTATAACATGCTGTGAAGCCGGATAACAGTAACTGGCGCGGTCTGTTCGTCTCGGCCATGCCTTCCCCATTCCTCCGCGAGCATCTCCTGTTTGCTGCGCTTCAATCCGCTTCACCAACTGTGCAAACCCAAGCATCTGGCAGCATCCATCCCTCATTATTTCCCACAGTCATAAAGATAAACTGCAGTGATTTTATTTGCACACCTTACTTCCCTGAATCATGTGCCGTTTATGCTGTGTTACATTCAGAGGTCTCCATTCCTCAATTGGGAGATCTTTTTCTGTAAGGTCACTGTCTATGAACAGCCAATGAATTAACAATGATATCACAAACAGACCGCCCTTTTTTTTGCATTTTTGTTCAAAAAATAAAAAACATTCTTCAACCTGGCTGATGCAGACTAGCATTTATTTTGCTTTCTAATTGTTTAGGTTTATATCTGAAAACAAATGGCTGGCGAGCGAATGACACAACATGCATATTTTGGTGCCCAAGTCCATTATTTTTTAATCTTTTAATACATAGCATGCCTGACATTATTATATGAGACCTCTTTAATAAGGAAATATTTTCAGTGCATTCAAACAATACAGCTTTTTTTTGTATCCCAAAGTGCAAAAATGTCAGGGTGTGCAGCTGTTCGAACAAATGAAAACTAATTAAATTGATATTTAAGTAATTTTGAAAATGTACTTAATTAGTTAAGCATAATTCAATGCTTGAAACCTTTGAACTTATACAAAGTTGCAAACCACTTTTGTTTTAAAACCATTGAGAACTGAAAATCATTTGTCAGTGAAGCAGGTCCACTGCAAGTACGTTAGAGCCTTTCAGGACTTTTATTGTGAAATTCCGTGGTATTCAAAGGTAGCGTTTGTTTATCTCTGCACTTTCAATTATGATTTAGCCAAATCTCAGATAGTTAAACAGTAAGTTTAACTCGGTAAGTTCAGTTAAATAGACATTATATGTAGGCTATGCAGTAGCATCATTCTTTAACATTACAACGTTATTTAAAAAAACATTTACTGGCAGAGAGTGAATTTGAACACAATAAACAATAATTGTAAAAATGACCGTTTAGATAGTACACATTATCAATTAAGACGTAGCAGATTTCTAAAAAATCCACTGATTTGAATAAATAATAAAACACACCTGACATCAGTCTGCTTGTGGTCTGTCAGCAGACCTACCAGCAGCCAGACCCAAATTTACAGTAAAATCAGGGGGTGCAACCAGGAAAATTTTGTATTTTTTGAATCACAAAATGTGATGGTGTTACTATGGCAGTTTTTTGTTTTTTTTTTTAAATCTAAATGTCGCTTTAGAAGACCGTGGATTAGATGCTAAATCAAAAACATGACACCAACTGTTTTTCATGGTGAAGTAAAAAAGTCAGTAGATCTAAGTCAAATATTGACAAAAAATGACCATTTTCAACACACGGATGGGTTGGCAGTTTCCACGTCAGGTGGAACCACCCATGGAAATCCATGAAAATACTCTAATACAATAAAAGTCTTTTTTTGTTGTCTTTTTAATAATTGTATGTATAAACTTGGTTTCAAGGACAGAAGTTTGTGTAGGTGTCCAAGGAGATTTAAATTTGAAATGAGTTTGAAAAGGCAAGTGGCACATCTGCAGTTAATATTGCTGCTGATCATACATGGAAAAGACGTTTAATGCCCCGTAGGCACTTAAGTAATTACTTTATGGAGGTTTTCAATGGAAAAAAATTATTGCAAAATATTTTTTGCTCACACCACTGGGCATATTTCATGTTGTAAACACTTTTTTCGTCATTCACCCTGGCGCAGTTAAAACACGTTGCCACTTTGAGTCATTTGACAGGGGGTGGAGGCAGTTTGCAAGGCTACTGCCTTTTTCAGAGCGGGGGCGTTGCTATCCTGCTGCGAGAAGAAACTCGCATGAAATCCTCCTCATTAAATGACGTGCCCAGACCTGTGGGTCACCGATGACACCCTCCTTACGTACCCAAGACAAAAGTATTGCATTTATGTTGAAACAATCAGGGCGTGTGTCTCAATTAATTTTACTAGCACACATTACTCCTGGATAACTTGGAGATGCTATAGAATAAGTAGAAAAACACATATTGTACAGTACTATGTCAGGTGACAGATTTATATAGCAGTGAGGTATATAAGCAGTGAGGTAAGGGTAAGCAGTGTAAATACCCAGTAAGCATAGGTAAACTCACACTCTTAGCTCTCATTGTAGGTAAAGCCCCCCCCGCTTTTTACCATATACCTTCAGTCATAGGAAATGGAGGTGGATACACTGGTCTCTCTAGTATAAGTGAAACTGCAAACCAGAACCTTTCACACCCTTGACAACTGTCACTACTCCCAGCCCCTGCCTCTGTACTCAAAGGCCAGAAAAACAACAAACACAGCAGGGACATTTTGCACTTGAATATTATGCTATCAGTGTAATTCCTGTCACTAAATCCCTAGTCAATGACAGTACCTGACATTCACTGTGTTGTTTCTATGAATTGGGTGTGGCATCAACAGAGAGCTGAATTCATACGAGTGAGACTCAAGCCACAACTCTGCAGCCCTGTATTTAATACTTACACTGCGGTTCCTTATAAAGTACATTATTATTTTATGGCGAGCCTATTCTAAGGGCAGACCCAGACTAAGATCATTTAAAACAATGTAATGTAAAATATCATTAATAAATTGTAAGTGTCGCATCCTGCTCACCACGTCTGCCCGACCTTCTGGGCACCTCCCTGTCATGACCCTGATGAGCCACACTTCATGCTTATTGTCCTTTGTCAGTCTACATATAAGTACCTGTTTGTTAGTCTACGTATAAGTACCTGTTTGTTAGTCTACGTATAAGTACCTGTTTGTCTCGTCGTGGCCAGTCCGGTCATTGACATCATTCCTCCCATTACCTGTGCCCTATCTTTTGCTAGCCTTCCTGTTTTGACTCCATCTGGTTCCGTTTTGTTTCACTGCTCCTGTCTGTTAACCCCAGTAAAAGTCCCCCCCCCCCCTTTTTATTTGCCTTACGCCGACCCCGAGTTGCTCATTTCCGTAATGGTTAGTAACAGAGTATTTTCCTCCAGTTCAAACAAGTTGTGTATGAAGTTTCAGATTTATTATTGTTTAAAAATTTCGTTAAGTGGTTTAATTCATATCAGGTGACCTTCAGTGTCTTGGAAGGTGCCCATAAATACTATGTATATTATTATTATTAGATTCACACTTATTAAACTGCAGTCATTTTAAGTTATCCTATTAAGTTATGAAATACGATGTATGGGCAAACAGAATCATTTTGAGAGTGTGCTGATTGATTATTGAGACCATAGGCCCCCGGGGGCCACAGCGATAAAATTTGTTGGAGGAACACCAGGGGTCCCTTTAGAAGCCCCTTCATAACACAGACCCCTGGGCCGCAGCACAGGTGAACCCATGCATTAAAGATCCCTGACTGAGACATCACATAGTTCCAGAGCAATATACACATAATCCTTAAATCAAAATTTGCCGTGTTTTGCATACAGTTTCTGTGCGGTTTGTGTACGTTTGGTGTCATGCCACGACTCGCAGCTGCACTATTTTCTGTTATCTGTCATATCACTGTAATCCATCTTCATGATATGTTGATAACGAATTGCAGTTAGCAGGTTAAATGTAGCCTGTGTTAACTTAACTGAGTCCAAAAATTTTGTCCAATGGTTTTGGACATGAATGCTTAAAAACAGCTATTAAATATTTTTAAAGCAGCACTTCCCCATACCAAAGAATTCAGTCTATTGACGTTTTTTTTAATATACATATTTTAAAATCTGATAATGAACAACCCTGATGCTTTTTACAGGCTATTTATTTCATGCTATGGTCTTATTTATCATATTTATATTTATTTTCAATTTGTGTTCTTTGTGTTCTGTGTACCCATAGTATGTGTGCGTGTGTGTATGTATGTATATGTATGTATGTATGTGTGTGTATGTATGTATATGTATGTATGTATGTGTGTGTATATATATATATATACACACACAGGACAGAACCCATAAAGGGTTGCAGCCTTTCCAAGGAAAACTATAGCCTGATAC
>JAODUD010000033.1:4704414-4719454 GCA_026784285.1 Stomatorhinus walkeri
CCCCCCCCCCCCCGCCCCGTGACTCTGACTGTCATAAGAGAAATTAAAAATGTATGTTAAAAAAAGACATGATCAGTGGTGTTGTTGCAATTGTAGTTTAACTGTCATGGTCAACTATAATCACAGGTATTAAGTAATTTTTACCAATATTCATAAGGTGTTATCTGATTGATTACCTTATGACTGTTATGAAAAGCCTGTACTAGCAAGAACTCAAAAACTACCGCGTGCCTAATTATTTAATTCTCATTTTGCCTTGTAATGCTGGTCATCAAGCATAAGCTCATCAATTTAAGGGTGATTACTGATTAAGGGCAAAATTTATATTTGCAAAAATGCAGCTAAGTAAATTGATATTATTTCTTTAAAGTTTCTGATATTAATGAATAATCATACGTGTGTGTGTGTGTCTATAGGATTTGTCTGTAATCTAGAATTTGCTGCATGGTTACAACTTGCAATAGTATGTAGCCTTCAGAAATGACCAACTTGCATGTTCTGGCCTTAATGATAGATATTGTTCAATTTTTACACTGTATGTTTATAAGTATTTATAGTTTTTCATAAAAATAAGTAGTTGTTGTGCCGAAGTCTAAATTACGCTTTACCCAAATATTTGTTTCTGGAATACATAGAAACTCTTGAGTGGGGAGACACGTTTCAGCCATATATTCTGCCTTCATTTAGTCACTTAGAATGCAGTGTATTATAGCAATTATTTGCATTAATTATTCATTGTGTGTAAGTATAGACTGCAATTTGTGTCTTCACCTTACAGGTTTAAATAATACATGTAAAATATTATGCTTTATTCAGAGGATCCTTGGGCTTCATTACTCACCTTCAATTGATTTTGCACCTCTACCTCCCATTATGATCACATGACTTCCTCTCACCTATCAGCCTTCATCCTTGCCTTTGAATGGTAGTGCTGCAGCTAGGAATCTTCAGCTGCAGGGGCAATATATGTTACAATCTCATCCCCGCAAACCCCCCCCCCCCCAAATAAATAAATGAATAAATAATTAGATATGTTCTGACTTCTCAACAACCAGTTGTTTTTGCTCCTAGGGGGAAGTTGGTTTCCCCTCAAAAGTTGCACCATTCTCATTTGCGAGGCACCTGAAAGCAGTCACCTGCTCCCAGCAGAGCTCGCTAGTCTTGCAACACCAAGGTTGCCTGGAAATATATATGTCAAAAACACCCCTTGGAGGGTTTTGTGTGCACAGGTTTTTCCAACACTCTCCTTATTTAATCATTTGGGTGTTTAACGTCAGTTTTTCAGAGTTTTTCTCCATTTCGTACATGAATGACACTTGGTAATCTTCTTATTGCCAACCCACTGTGTGCCTAAAATCAACCCACTGCTCTCTTCGGAGTACTTCTGCCCTCCTGTGTTCAAAGGTGGGATTACATAGCCAGGCTACTCCTTGCTTGACTGAGGCTGCACTATCAGAGTGGACGGCTTCTTTAGATATTGAAATACTTGTTAGATGTGATGGGCTGTAGATTGACCCAGATTAAGATAAGAAGAATGGATAAACGGATGGATGCATGGAGCATAAGTACGTAGGGGAGAACAGGTGGGATGGGGGGAGGGAATGTACTCCCCCCCCCCCCCCTATTTTAAATGTACTTAATTTTAACTCTTTCCTCAGTGATTCTCAGAGTCAGATTAAGCCTTGTAGTTTTGGTGAAAAAACAGAACAGAGAACATTCTCTGCTGTATAGAAGATGGGAGGATGGAATAGGAGGATGAAGGAGTGGAGATGTCTGTCTGGGCAAAGCTCTCCCCTCTGTGATATTTTCTATCATTTTTGCCCAGAAATCGCACTTATCGTAGATCAGAACTGTACATGTTCTTATTATCAGTGTCGATTTGACACAGCAAGAATATTCTTATTGCAGATGATCACAAATTTTCCCAAAGGGGAATAAACAAAACCCTGTCTATTGACATTTCATTCACAGCCGACAATTTAAATCATTTGCACAACTGGCTCAGTAATACTTCTTATCACACGGCAGACATTTTGATGTGTTTGAACTGTAACATTTCCCACATTCACAAGTTGCTAGTATCGCCCCTTAACAGAATCACTAAGAATATTAATAAGAAATAAAAACACTGTACTCAAGAAATGTTTCACTGAAATGGCACAGTGTAGCATCAATTATTATTATTATTATTATTATTGTGAATAATAATAATAACTGGAATATCATGCATGTATCTATGACTAGCTATTAAGATTAGAAAGTAACTAATTGTTAATACGTTTCACATCTTTTAAGCCTTAAGTAGAATTTCACGAACATTATTCGCTTCCATACCGTCCTCATTCATTCATTTTTCTCAAGGTGGTTTTGTTCTAACAGCTGCTTCGAGCACAAAGAACATGTCAGACAGTGCTCTGGTTTTTTTTAAATAATATACCTACTCAGAATTAGGATTCAAAATATGTAGCAATTCTAGTCTAAAAATATATACTCCATCTTGTAGTTTAAGGGGTGAGGTAAGACCTGGGCAAAAGCCAGCCAGAGCTATTTTTACTTACCTACACGATCATTAAAATGAAAAAAGGTAAGGTTTTATGTTCAGGTCCCATTTACAATTGCAATTACAATTGTTACTTCCATACTGATATGCAAAAAGGATCCTTTTGAAAAAGTAAAAACTGATTCAGAATGTAGCTCTTTTTTTTGTGTATGTTTAAAAATCTAGAAAATCTGTTGTAGCTTTCATGGGCATGAAGATTATCGTTAAAAAAAGGTCCTCTGCTGACATGGTGAAGCTTGAATTTGGTCCTTCTCAGAAAATAATTGCCCAGGTCTGTAGTAGGTGAATCATGGCAAGAAAGCTGTTTTGGGAGACAGCCAGTTGGTGTCATCACCCTAACAATGCGAGTGGCCATCTTTATTAAGTGTGCTGTGCTATGATTTGATAAGGACTGTGTCAGGTCTCTCTCGGTATATCCACTGTCATTGGGCTGTTTATTATGCTGTCATCTCAGCCTACTGGGATTATTCTCTACTCAAATCAGCTGTCTCAACTTCAGAACCACCCAAACATAACCATTTTTTGTAGTACTGCCTCACACCTGGACAATCTGGCCCCCAACTCAAGGTCCATTAGTCCAGCGATGTAAGCCGTACATCTTGCCTGCATTAGTTGGCAAAGAGAGGCTATTTAGGTCTTGGCTTTTGATTTAATCTTCTGCATCCAGCCATCAGCATCAAGCATCCAGGTAACCAGTCATTATCAGTCATGTTAAATTGACACTCATGTGTGCACCTACATATTTATGATCTGTGACTCATGTAGTTATATTCATATTCATTATGTTTTTAATCTTAATGCATACCATTCTTTAGAAAAAATCAGCAACTTGTGTTTCAATTTTTGATTTTTAAAAATTTGGAAAATATACTAGAATCAGTTTTGCCAAAATAAATAAATTACAAAATAAATTAAGCATCACTATTCTATTCTATAATATGCAATATTTTAAGCAATTGAGTTTATTCTTAAAAGGAGATCTATTTAGTTTTTTTGTTGTCACCAAAGAATTCTGTGTGGTATTACTGCCATGTTGTTATTAAACAAGCATTTACATGTTCATTAAAACATATTTTACCTGCAATTCAAGGAAGCCATGTACGGCGTGAGTTAATAGCTTGTGGTGTTGTAAGGATTCTGCCATATTCACACTTACAACAAATTCTGTTTAACAAGAATGTAGTCAATGATGGATCATGATATGAAAACAAAACAAGAAAAGATTAAGTCAATCAACGATGCACAGAAATAAGCAGCAGAAGTGGTCACGGTACTTCATCGTGCTACTTTCAACCTAAGCACCAATAACAAAATTATACCTCCCCTCCTTTTATTCTGCAATGAGGAAAACCTGGAAATTTAAATTCTCATATTTTTCCTTTGCGGCACCTGGCTGATGTTTTCAGCCAAGCTTGAGCTACCACGTGTCTCATGGCCCTGCTGCCTGTCACATCACAGTTCAGAAACTCAAGGTTTGGAAAAGACTTTAACCATTCAGGATTCGCTTCGCGGTCTGTCTGTCTGTTTCAGCTATTCATTTCAGGCCTGTACATGGTCACTGAAGTAGGGATTCAGCGATAGTCTTAATAAGGACTGCTAGACACTGAAATCTGTTGTTTTTCTTGGTACTTAATTACTCATGATGGGTTTAAAATAGCAACTTTAAAAGGATGAACGGGATAAACATGTAAATATGTAAAAGCACTACCAACAATGTGACTGCTTTTTGCTTGCATATGCAAAGCAAAAATGCCTATTAACATCATTTTCCACCATTTTACTCATAAGAAGAACTGTCTTAGTGTCAATGTAAATAGGATCCAACAATAGTGATAAAATTTGGCCTTGACACTAAGGCAATATCAAACCCATTTATCAGTAGGGTGATGCAGGACATCTGCACCGCTAACTATCTTTGAGGACATTGATGACTTCCAGCCAGCAGGGATCAGAATGATACATCATCACCACACCTTTTAATGCTATGAAATTTGTCACGCAACTCAGCCCACCGCATTCCAAAGAAGTGTCAACGCACAACATATGAAACTGAAGCGACAGGACTGGTTTGTAGGTCTTATGGTATTGCTGCTATTATGGAAGGTGTCATTTCATTGGCATTCTACCATAACCTGCACTTAATGACCTACAGTTTGTATTTTGACTAAAACAATGTATGTTAAATACCTTATTAAGAGCACAAAACAGGACCCTCCTCGGAAATTAATATGCCAGGATTCTGGTTTTTCCAGATTCATGGCAACTAGTTAACTTATTGTCTTCTGCCCTGCACAAGCGTCTGTAGCATGGCTACAGTAATTGCAATAGATCATCTCAATTAGCGCCGGACACTGGAATAAATGAAAACATGAACAATAACTTTGAATAACAACTCCATTTCATGCCTATTTCATTTCACCGTAACTCCAGGTTTTCATCGCACTTTAATCAACCTTACAGGCACTCTTTGGCAGAAACGAATATGTAAAAATCCCAGCAAACATATATTTATTTATTGCATTTCTGTGGTCCCTGACTCAACAACACGCCAGTGGTCCATTTTGCTTCATTGCATTTTCTTCGACGACCAGAACCCTGTCATGTCGGTTTGATACCATCAGCCGATATGTTAATTAGCAGACGTTTAGCGGGAATTTAGCTACACGACTGACACGCCCGGAAAAGACGATGGTTGGGATCTGAGAGCTGGAGTTCCGCGACCGAACTTGACGCTCCGGTAAAATCCGCCCTCGGAGGGAGCGCGCATCCCGCCCCCGCTCCGTCCCAGTCTCCACGCCGCGGCCGCAGCCTCCATTTGCCCTCCGCTTGCCAGTCATTGTGCCTGCCTGTGGTCACCTCACCACGGGGCAGAGACGCGGACGGGATCCATCACCTGCGAAACGTTAAGAGGCTGAACATTCTCCCAGCCGATAAAGGTCGCTTTTCTCCGGCTAGCTAGCATCTGTAGCGGCATTAGACTCCGGGAGTCTCGTAGAGCTACATTTACGGCGAGTGGATCCCATCGTCTCCGTAATTAGGTACCTAGAGAGTCGGATAACGAGCTTATTATCTGAATACCGAAAGGGAAAGGCAGGTTTTCCTGCAATATAGCGTAACATTGTGTACAATGTCGACGGCGCTTTTGTGTAATTCGTCGCTAAGCGCGCGCAGCTAACGGGCACCGCGACTGCCGCTTCCCTCGCGCTTCCCTCGCGCATTTCGGGCTCGGTTCTGGGGCGGCTCGTTTTTTTTAAAAGCCGTGGAAACGGCGCGGATGTGGCAGCGGACCGCCGTCTCCCACAGCCTCCAGGGCACGGGCTCGTAAGGGGGGGGGAAATAATAATAATAATAATAATAATAAACCCACACGGCACCGGAGCGCCAGGAGCAGAAGGCGACGGTGGGAAAATGTGCCTGTAAAGGTTTCGGTGAAGCGCTGGGAAAGTGGCGTCTGCTGGCCGAACATTACAGCCGGGTAACAGATCCAGGCGCCTTAGGCCCGCAGCCTCATTCACTCGAAAATTATCTGATTTTTTTTTTTTTTTGTATCCCTTCCCCTGGTCTCCGCCGGGCGGCTGCACTCAGTACGGGGCTGAAGCCGGAGCGGTCTCGGTTACCAGGAGGCGACCCGCTCCCCTCCATTCTCGTCTGCCGCTCGGCCCCCCTCCAGCCCCCTTTATCTCCCACCCCCGGTTTGTAGCGGGGGACCGTGGACATTAAAAAAAAGTAAGCGGTGTGCAGTACGCCCCGATATAAACGGGCTCCCTAAAAACGGGCGGGGGGATGACTTTAGAGTCCATGATGGCTTGCTGCCTGAGCGAAGAGGCGAAGGAGTCGAAGCGGATCAACGCCGAGATCGATAAGCAGCTCCGCCGAGACAAGCGGGACTCCAGGAGGGAGCTGAAGCTGCTTCTGCTGGGTACGGTGACCGTCCCCGCCGGCATGTCTAGCGTTAGCCTCGGTGCGCTTCACGAGTCCCCCCCCCCGAAAGGCGACGTTAGCCTGCTAACGCTGACTAGCCTGCCGGCTAATTTTCGCGACGGACCGATGTAGCTTTAATTATCACGGGCTACACGGCGAGCTGCGATAGAGACGTGCATGTTTAAATGGAGGCGCAAAGCATGTATGTGTATTGCGTTAAAATCTTCTTTGCGTTATGGAAAGAAAAAAAAAATGTCATCTGTTTGTATGGAGCAGCTGAAGACGTTTAGCTAAAACTTGGCATCTGCCATAATGTATGAAGGCAGGCGAGCTGCTAGCAAATAGTTAATATATACCTGGTTATAAATACCTGGCCTGCCCCAGTATATTGGATGCGGAGCGACATGTTGCGCTGGGGGGGATTTCTGACATGAACAAGACTGGGCGACACAGGTGTAACTACTGTGGCAGTCTGAGGGATGTGGGATGCGAGTCTTCCCGGTGACACTTGTTAATATAATGCACACGATCGTTATGTATTGCTCCCCCATATCCAGCGCAGTTAAAATATGGTTGCATAAGTTTTCGAGCGGCAGGTTAATGGCCCTGTAGTGGGATATTTAATACGCCGCGCGTAGCTATTTCATATTGTCTGTCTGTTCCCGTGCACTCCATGAAGTATTACATTATTCAGCAATGGTAGTAGCAACACTTTGATTAATTCCATTTCTGTTTAAGCAGGCAGGGATCGTCTGTTTCAATGCATACGCACATAAATCACGTTAACTCCGCATGATGCGCCTCACAGTCACACACATGCATTAAACTGGCCCGCTACCTGACGAGCGTGGATTTAATTACCTACGAGACAATTACATAATATCTATATGAGGCGGAAACCACATTTGTATAACTGGTTCATCGTATAGTACATCTTAGTGGTTGGAATTAATTTCTTCCTGATATGGCTATCAGATGTAAATTTGACTACAAATCAGGCATTTTAAAATAGATTTCTGGGGAATATTTGACTAGCCATTTGATTTGACTGTAAAATGCGTTTGACCACTATTAAAGTGCAGATGACCAAACCTAACGTTTTGTGTGTCTGGATAGCTAATGTAGTTATGCTCTGATCTGCTCGTGCACGTAACCTCAGAGAGGGGAGTGTCTTGCTTTTAAAACATTGCAGGAAATATAGGTTGCTCTTTCCTTTCAGTAATTAGCATGGCCAGTGTCTATCCTACACAACGCGGTACTAAGGGTTCAAGTAAATCCTTATTTTTGGCAACCCTATGAGATGAAGTACTGTGCTGTTGCAACTTGAGATTTTGCTTGTGTATCATCGTACTGTCCAGCCCATAATCCCATAATGCATCGCACGTTTCATATTAGTTGCAGTATAGTGGACTGTTTCCTAATTCGGTTTTTACCACTGAAAGAGAAGTGAGAAGGTTTGTTTAATTCCTTTTCTGGAAGGTGTCTTAAGTGTATCTGTTTAAGGAAAAACAAAATTTTTGAAAATTTGTGTCAGTTACACTGAGTGAACCCTGTTACAAGGCCTTGTGGCAGGAATTTTAGTAAATCACCCTTTGCTTTGTGAGATTTCTGCATTTGCAATGACGTAGTGCACTAACCTAAGAAGTCAGAGCGCCGTCAGCTAAATGTTCATAGTTATAGACTGTTGTCGTGATTTAAATTTTCTTGTTTGAAAAGCTATACCGTTATCATTCGCATCATAAACAGACCTTATCTCACTGATATACACAAGGCAGACAGAGCTGCTAGTGGCATGGGCTTTGGGTATAGACTTCTATAGACAAATAGGGCTGTAGAAAATCAAAGGGCAAAATAAAGTATTTAGGTTATTGAATGTATGCGAGTCAGATTTTTTTTGTACTTAATATTTAGGACAAACAAATGTTATGCACTTGGAATTACAGTTGGACTCTAAAATCACCATGTTTTATCAACTTATTCCTCGGATGTTATATGCACACTTTTAATGTCACAACTTCCTAATATGTATTCATTTATGTAATTTTTGTAATAGACCACTTGCTGGCAGAGAATGTAACATTTGTCTAACAGCTAACAAGTATTAGTTCTGCTTTTAGTTACTTGCAAGTTTATTATATTCATAGAATATTACATTAATGATTTGGCTTTGCTGTGAAACATGGTTACCTTCTGAAACTGTACATGATCTTTGAGTAAAGAGGATATGAATATCTTGTAATGGTGCAGCTATATGGAAATTCTGACATGGGGATAGCCTATATATTTTCTGTCACTGATATCACTGATATTGCTAACCTTACATATTTTTTTAATTCTGTTAAACTAAATACTGATCTGCGGGCCAGATTTAATATTGAATTAAAAACATGTCACAGCCCTGTACAAAAACCATCTCAAAAGTCAGTCCTTGCCACCCACCCCTTATTTCGGGGAATATTGTAAATGCTGTGTCCTGTTTTGAACCAGTATTGGATGAGATATTTGCTGTTTTTGGACTGTGTGATTGAGCAAGGAGATCATCGAGGTTTATTGTCAGATTTCCCCACCTTTCCAGATTTTATGGTCTTGATTCGTCAGGGGGTGTGGGGTCCCATACTTCAGATTGAAAGTGGCAACTTCAGTGGTCAATGAGCCAATGAAATCCTTCATCCCCCACTATGGAAAATGACTGATGTCCAATGCAGTCATTTCGATTTTAGTAATAATGTCTTTAGCTCATGCACTAACTTTGAATATTGACAAGATTTTTAATATGCGTTTTTGGGTATGAGTTTGGTTTCTACCTTGGTAAAGAGCAAAGCCCCCAACCCTTCTTGCCCTCCTAAACATGCATGGTAGACTCACAGTATTGGTATGTACATAGCCTTACCATTCATACCCAAATATACCCCCTTGGCAAGTAATATTTCCCAAGAATCACACATTGGACTGGTACTGTTCATCTTGGTTTTTTTTTCCCCAGCCAGTACCAGCTCTTAACCAATATATTGTGCATCTGCAATGTTTTGTATCCTGCATACGAAGGTGTAATTTAACTGAAGATTTAATTTATTTGTTTTAGGTATCTTAAATATTTTTGCCACATTTAAATGCATTTCCACTGGTTTCCTGACTTCCTTCCTTCAGGTAGATATTTGGCAGTGTGACTGTGTGCAACTGGCAACCTGTGCTGGGTGTCCCCTTCCTTGTGACCATTGCTTCATTTATAGTCTTATGTACTGAATTCATTGGGTATCGTATTCATTGCCCCAACAGTAAAGTATTATTGTATTGTTATGGCCAGATGATCACAACCTGCAGAGGGGTCTTTTAAACTAGTCCTGCTTCTTACAGGGTGACACACTACTGCCTGGGTTGGGTATAGAAAGGTTTCTGTGTTTTCATTCTCATTCATTTACTTTTGAAAAGTAAGCCATTTATTTTTGGTGAAAGAGCGTCTCACTAAAGAAGAATTGTCAGTAGAACATTTCGTAGTATGTTTCTCCAATAATCATTCATTAAAGTGTTAATGATTAATCTTGCTCACTTTTTCTAAGCGTGGAACGTTTTCCCGCTGGGTTCAAAGGTTTATTTTCGAGCTGCAAAGTTGTTTACTAAGCTCCACTATTCAGAGATACAGTTCAAGTGCTCTGGCCCGATTTGCTTTGACTTTATTCTGAGACTTATGTTCTGTGTAGTACAGAATATATTCCTATTTCTAATCCTGAATTTATTTCACCTGCATTATATTGGAGGCCTTTCTTTGGAATGAAATTAAGAAATTAAATACTAGTTTTCTTTGAGGCAGAAAAAATAACTCTTAAATGTTGCAATAAAATGTATTAATTGTTCAGTTGTGTATAACTGGAAAAACATCCAAGTCTGGATCCCAGTAAGCCTCAAGCACATCCTACGAAGGGTCTGGGGCACCTGGACACTCTGGATGGCCTCTCTGTTGCCTGGAATGCACTTAAACACACACAGTTGCTCAATACAGGCAATTGAGTCACCAATTTGCTTAACTGCAACCAGTGGGAAGAAATCGGTGTACTGGGAGAGAACCTATGCAAACACTGGGAGAAGAGACTCTATACACAGGGTTCTAACTCACAGTGCTGTAGGTGAAGTGGCACTGTTCATCTCTATGCCAGTATGCCACCTGAATTTATTTTTTAAGGTAAAATATTTCAGCTGGAAATTTGAGAATGAATGTTTCGTCAGAATGATACAACTTTCACCAAATTACACTGCATGGCACTGTTTGCTGCTCATAGACCTAATTAGAGCATAGTTACAATTTGCTTGTGTTTATGAGACTTCGCTTCCTTCCCATATGAATATTACGATATTCAGGTCCAGTTGATTTTTAGTATTTTATAGCTGAGCATAATTAAGTAATTTTTTTTCCCCAAATAGTACACTTTTTGCTAGTTCTCCAGCAGTTAGCTAGGGAGGCTTCTGACGGTGCACCGGTGCAGTAACAAAGGCGGAAAGGTTAATAAGTATTTTGTTAGGTGAAGAATAGAGTTCCAGGCATGGAGTTGAGTCACAAATGAGTTTCTTTAATGAAGATCTCAGTTGAGTCCCAGGTTGTTGTGACTGAGCCCCAAGTCACAGTGTTCAGGTCATGTCAAGTCGCCGATCTCAAGTGTTATTTAAAATTGATTAGAAGGCGACGTTCAGGCCCAGACTTATAATTGTATTTAGCAAATTGAACTTCGACTGTAATGAAAACTAGTTGCATAAATCTGCCACAAGTGCATGTGCCCTAGTCTCTGAGTTTTGAGAAATGAAACCGAGCAAGAATTTACCAGCCCTTTCAAGAAGGGGACAGCAGTATCACCACACAGGGATAAACGCAGAGTGTGTGTTTCCTGGATGCAAAGTTGCTGCATCTTGTCTGAGTGTCTGGTGTGGAAAGGAAAGCTGGCTCTGCAGTATCTTCTGACGGGTCTCCATTATTGACTTTTTAAGCCTCCTTAGGATGCTGGCATCCCATCATTTTTCAATCTGCGAGATTTGGGAATAATTTTAGCTCTGTACAGTGTAGGCACATAACATTAGTAGATGCTACTCCGTAACTTTGGGACCTAAAGGGTAATTATGGGACTATGTGGCATTTAATTATTTCTCAGTGCTGCGTTTGTCTTCAGATGCTTTACAGGGGTCAGTGTTTAGATTTAAGAGAGCTGCAAGATTTGAAATTATGGCAGCTTATGGAGTGCTTTTAGGTACACGTCATCAGTCACTTGGTTGTTAGTGTTTCAATAATTATTTCATAAAATGGCAATCAGCAGAATAATTGTTCTTTGTTTTGATTGGGCTGTGGTAGAAGAATAGGGCTGCTGTGGCCAAAGTTAATTAGCTTATTAGCCTGGGTGTCTCCATGGACTCTACACCAGTGTGGTATTAGATACTGTAGTTCGGCTTCTGCAGCAGTTGGTTCGGTGCTGTGGAAATGCTTGTGTATGTGAGGGATTGCTGCTTAGAGAAGCCTGGATGACACATGGTGCCAGTTCCCAAATTCTATCTCTAAGCATTTGCTACCCACCCGTCCTCCTGCAGCCACTAATGAAATGCACGTTTCATTACACTGTTTTCCAATTAATGAACTGTACAAGATGTTTTTTTTTTTTTTAAAAACCCCTCAATTTAATTTTAGAACTTCCCAATTGCTTTTGACGTTTTTTTTTTTTTACTGTGTACAGTTGCAAAAGCTCAGATTGACGGCTTTTATTTTTTCAGTTGTTTTTTTTTTTTTTATTTTTATTTTTTTTTATTTTTTGGAGTTTACTATTATGGAACATGTGAAACGCAGTTAGAGTATGCTAAATCAGAATTTCATTAATCCAGGGCTGGCCAGTCTTATCCAGAAAGGGCCACTGTGTATTCAGGATTTCATTGCATTTCACTAATTATATTACTAATTAGAGTCCTGACACCTGGGTTTGAACAGCTGACCTATAGGTTATCCCAAAAACCTGCATACACACTGGCCCTTTGCAGATGAGATTGGCTACCCCTGCGTTAAACCTTTTATTGGTGTTTGCCCTTTTTTATAGACAAACTATCAATGCTAAGGGGAAATTTGCTTGTGTCTAGTAGCAAAGTATGGATATACATACAGTGGGGAGAGAAATCCATGGCATAGAGAAGGTTGTATCAAAATGAATAAACAGAACAATACAAGTTAATGGATGTACTTATCGGGTACATAGAGAGCAACAGACTACTTAACTGTGTTTTAATTGCTGTCCATGAATGTGTTGTCTGGTGTGAGGGAGGCACATGGGGGGGGCATTGTATTGCCTGATGGCAGTTGGCTGGAAAAACCAGCAGTCGTACTTAGCACGCTGTGGTGGGGGTGAGCCTGTGACTAAAGGTCTCTCTGTAAGGGGTCCAGGTTCAGGTTTTTCATGCGACGATATTAGATTGTGAACAATTAAAATGTCTCCATGACCTGCCCTGTAGTGCAAAACTATCAGTTGTGGTTTTATGTCTCATACATGCATCTAAAGCTGTTTTGTCTGCCAGATCCGTTTCAACAGACCAATTTCAACACTAGCGATATTTAGAATACAATGGAAACTGCTTACAGTGATCATGGTTATAATGATCAATAGCTTATGGATCAAAAAGCTTGACACAATAATTCCTGTACAAATACTGTTTAAATAATTCACTTATCGTTATCTGGGTCAAAGGGGTGACTCTGAGGCTAGGGATCTGTGCCAGCAACTGAAACGTTGCTGGTTCAAATCCCGTGAATGCCAGGAGTAATCCTACTCCATTGGGCCCTTGAGCAAGGTCCTTAACCTGCAGTTGCTTCATCCCGGTATGCCGTTAATCTACATCCAACCTTGCAAGGAGGTCCTCCAACTTAAATTTGGGGGTTGGTGGCAAGATTGGCACTCCAGCCACTGGAAAAACTCACACTGTTCCGTTTAGACTAGTGTGGTGCTGAAGTATCACCTACTGCCCGGCTATACTCGGGTTCTCATCCCTGAGGTGGTTTGTCATGTGGTGGGTGCGGCAATGCACTGTAATCAGTGCACGCTTCTTACCTCTTATAGTAATGAATTAGTCCACTTTCAGTGTTCATTTTAGGTCTTTTTATACATATGGAAAAAAATTTAAATTACGGTAATTTATTTTTACATGCCTACTTTGCCTTGCAGTAACCCGTCTGTTCAATCAATCATGATTTGAGGTCATATCGCCCAGCCGTACTCAACATGCAACACATTTCCTATTTTGGCAATGTAGTGATGTGGATGACATACAGGAGTTGGTCAGTAAACAATTTGACATTGGTAATACGGAACTTGTTGGGAATTTCCAAAAGAGACGAGGTGCAAACAGTAGTAATTTGCAAAGGCAAGGCACGCAAGTCGGATGGTAACTTGACAATCCTTTTTAACCACCTCAAAAGAAAACACCTGACAGAGAATGCTGCTGTTTTTTTATTTTAGGTTTTGTTACTTTATAGGGCTATATTTTTTAATTAATGCATTAAGTTTAGTTGTACTATTCAGTAACTTGCAAAATAATTTTAAAAACCAAGATGAAATAGAATTTGTGATAAGATCATTGCTCGTGATCCTGCCTTAATAAATATCATGATATTTCTCCCATATTGCCAACTCCTAGTTCAGACTTTTGGCATCAACTGAACTGATCTTTCTTCCCCGAGTTACAGGGTAGAGAGTTACACCAGCATCTGTGGATGGGAAAAATGTCTTCAGCAGGTTGCTGCACACATGAAAGGATATGAGCCTCCTCATGAGTATTCTGCTGTGGCCTGAGCTGTGCTGCACCTCCTTCTACCCAGTCCAGTCTGCTGTTCATGTTGAGGCCCAGGTCTTTGTAGCCCTTCACTAGCTACAGCGGTCTCAGGGGCTCCTCATTGTGAATAACACTTACCATTTATCATCCCGCCCTGCTGTGACATGGAGCAGGCTTTCAATCAACCAGGAAAGTTTACAATTTAACGTTAAACACTTGATTTCATGCCCTATATATCTCATACTATGTAACAGCAGGTAAAAATTGAAAATTGGCCCAGGTTAGATTTAATAAGGTTTTTTTATACCAAATAATCTTTGATTTTCTTTAATGATTTTTGAAATATGGTGGTTGAGTGACCCAATGAGTAGGCACCTCATTTTCATTTCAATGGTTTCTACCATTAATTGTGGGCTTTGCTACAAATCTCCTGAAGTTTTAAGCATTTTTTTGGTAGCTGTGGTTTTTTGTAGGCATCTGTGGGAAAATGATGGTGAAATTGATCAATAGTTCTGGCCATTGGAAAAATCTCTGCATATCAATGGATAAGTTCAGTTCTGTTTTGGAAGGAAATAAAGTGCGGATTGACAAGAGTTTGAAATTTTTATTTTTATCTGCTGGTATCTACTAATTTACAATTTCTATTTCCTTTGCAGTTTAGCGAATTACAGTAATCCCTCACTTATCGCGGGAGATGACTGAATTTCCACGAAGTAGGGACGCCATATTTATTTAATTATTTAACGTGTATTTGGACGTTTTTAAACCCTCCCT
>JAODUD010000033.1:4726786-4762233 GCA_026784285.1 Stomatorhinus walkeri
TGAATTTGATTCCCCCTTCGTTCCCCAAATAATTGAACCCCCCCCCCCCCCCCCCCACTATCTCACTACAGACAATTCATGACATCTGTTACAACACTCCACAAAGGACTGGGTCTGTTCTAAAGGGAAAGGGTAGTACTTCTCCATTGTAGCTCCTTTATTTGTGTACTTTTGGGTGATGATGTTCACCCTCTATGGCTGTTGCATTGTAGTGGGTGGTGTGGTGGCTCAGTGAATAGAAAATTACTTTAGATAAATTGGGTTTTTATGAACATAAATAAATTGTATGAAATGTCACAGCCAAACGGGAGGTAGTTTTTAGGTCAAAATGTTCCCCCTCAAATTTTTAATTTTAATTTTTTTTAAGCAAATTGTGTTCCTGTTGAATTGTTAAGACCATTTGTTCTGTGTTCTCTGTGCTGTTGTTTAATTTGTATTTGGGGCAGTTTGTTCTTCTGTGTGTTAGGCATCTGACCCGATATCGTTGTCAGAAATTAACGGGGGCAAAAATGGTACAAGAAATCTCAGAATGTTCCTAAAAACCAAGATCTAGGGGTAAAACTTGCCCCCAAGACTTTGTGAGGGGGAAAAATGCACAGTTACACTAAGCCATTTTTATTTTTAATTTCATTTAATTTCCATTTTCATCTCTAACATACTCGTACAAACCGGACTGTTGTTCACATTACATGAATACATAATTTAATGTATCTTGCGGCTAACTGCCTAGTACTATGTAACGATGTTAAGATACCTTTATTTTTCAATAAAGGCTTCACTGTGGATCGTCTGCTTACTAATGGCTTCCCTACCCCTCATCAACAGGTTTTATCGCCGCCTCGGGCTGGGTGGTATATCGACTTTTCTCTGTATACCGATATATTTTCAAAACAAGATGCATGACATCAAATCGATATCTTTTATTGTGTGTTAAAACCAGTAGTATACCTTCCTGGTTGCGAACGGCGTGAGAGCTTCAGTCGTGACATTGAACACACTTCCAGAATTCACAGCTAAAATCAAACCATTCAGTTAGCGTTTCACAGGTAGTTGATGGGGGCGAAGAATAACACTTGTTTTGGTACTTGTCTTATTTCGTTTTAAGACATTACTGAACAGCTCACAGGTTAACAATATTGACACATTGTAATTGTTTTGTTTTGTTGAAGGGATTGGTCTGCATTTACTAGACCTTCAAAAATTTCTAAAAAGACATATGCTTTTTATTCATGTTGGCTAAAGTTATTGATTATGCATTTGAAGCTGAGCATATTTCACATTAAAAACAAACTTTATGCATTACTTTATATTTTTAAAAAGTGCCCCTAAAATTAGAATGCTCCCATTTTTAGACAGTGGAAGCAAAACTTGTCCCCTCTAATATTTTTTTAAATTTCCTACATTGTCCTGTGTCCAGAAGGTTGTGTGTTCAAATCCCATGGTAAGCAGGGTATTCTGAATAGTTGGGGTCTTGGGAAAGGCCAGTAACCCCAAGAAACACCAAAACTTGCTTTTATCTGTATATCGGCCTGCCTGCATGCATGTGTCTATTGTGGACAGCAAGATAGGAAATGTAAAAACTATCCAGTTTCCACAGGGATGAATAAATGACTGCTGTTCTACCTGGGTGTAAGTTTTGAAATTGCTGTAGTGCTATTACTCGCCTTTCAAAACAGTAGGCAATAAACAGACGTTTGAGCATGTATAGCAAAGGAAGCATAAATGCAAAATTGTGCCTGAATTAGGAGTGATATGAGAAGCTGTGATACTTTTCTTTCTGTGTCTTTGTGTTCGCGTTAATGCATAGCGCACTCTTCTGAAAAGATGCTTACATGCAGCGGTGCGCGTAGCTGGTAAGCATTCGCTGTGCAAAGTGATGTTGGTGTCAGTTTTCTGTTGTGGCAACGCAACGCAGCGAAAGAAGTACAAATTAGCCACACAAAGGTTAAAATGCGCTGTCATTTCTCGTCACAACAGCAAGAATGCACATAAATACCCATTTGCGCTTCTACACCAAGAAATTGCTGCACATAATGCTTTATATGGAGAATGTGTACCATTGATATGCACCCCTGCTTATACGTAATGCAATATAGTATATGCTTATGAAAAACTTTATATTAAAAAAAAATTGTGTGTAATGTGTTTGTGTGTCAGTATTCTCATACCTTTTTCTTGAATGTTCTTGATGAAGACCGGTATTTAAATGTGTTTTTAGCAGAATTTTGGCCAAGTTCGCATCTGTGTTTCTCTCTGGGTTATTCGATAAAACAGCCGGAATCTCACCACTGTGGTAGCGGGGTGGGTGTGTAAACATGTGACACAGTCGCATGAAATCTGGGAATTTCATATTCTATCAAACTGCCCCAGAGCAGCGACGGGGCATCTGAAGAGACGACCTCAGCAGTGAGCATCACCCCTAGGGGATCAAGGCCCGGTTCCCCTCTAGTACCTTTAGACAAGTTGAAGCCACAGCCCAGGCAATAAACAGCTGTCCTTCAAAAGAAGTTGCAGGCACAACCTGGGAGCACGGGAGAAGTCTTGTGCCGCAAATTCCGCTGAGCTGGCGCCCTCCCAGTGGGGGACATTTGCAGAATTTTTCAAAGCCCCTCTCGCTCTCGTTTCCCTCAGAGTTCACTTTTGCCGTAAACCGAAATGCACGTAAACTTATCGGCCTCTGTAATTTCCTGCTGGACGTTCACCCTAAACGCTCACCTGTGGCTTTGCCAAAGCCTACGGATGCTTATCCCATCTGAGCGCAGTTCATTTAAAGCTGTTATCAAGCGGTTTCCAGAGAGCGGACTGCCGGATCTGTGAGTGGCAACCCGCCGTTGTCTGATGGAAAAGGCTAAAGCTGAGGTTACACACAGGCTACACTTATTGTTTGAGAGGCTGAGGAGGATTAGTGATCAAATATGCTGACGTGCATTACTTTACGGCAAGGGTCTGTGTTCCCGGTGCACTGACTGACCCCTTCGGCTTTTACAAATTTGGCTGTTTACAGAACATCTTGGTGTGGCACGTCACCTCTGCCTTTGGGCCCAGTAATCCAGGCTCGTGAGGTCATCCTGGGAGGTATTGGGGCATTTTTAGAGTCGTTGTATTTGGGCACATGCCCTATAGGTTACCCTGCCATGACCACCAGCGGTGAGAAATGGATTCCTTAAAATGTATTATGCAAACTTTGAGTACGTGAAAATTGAAATGCAGTAAGTCTCCATTTCACACCATTGGCCAAAACTGCATCCAAAGTGTTTGTGAGCATCACAAGCGCACAGCCTCCCTCGGAACTAGACCCCATATTCATGCAAATGCAGATAATCTTTCCTTACATTTATTTTTTGTGCATTTTAGTACACAAAAGATACATAGTGGCAAGATTTTCTTATGTGACAAGCCTGAGTAATTTATACAGTGCTCCTCTTATTTGAAAAATGTTTTGCCTTTGATTTAATTGGCTAATGTGCATTTTTGCTAATGACATTCAGCCTACCTTGGGTTTAAGGCTACATAGCTAGCCTTAACATTTGCACTAGCATTACCTTATCTGTAACATGGTTTATCTTTTGTAAAATATTTATGTATGTCTACCTTTGTGGAGCTCAGTTTTCCTTCTTTCCAACATCTGTGGGTCCGAGGAGGCATAAGATGTTCAAGCAGCCTTGGGGTCATACTGGAGCACTATGGGAAATGTAGTTGCTATATGCTAGTGAATCTGCGGCCCTAAAGCTTTTGTAGTTTAACCGTACAGTAGTTGTTGTTTGATGTCAGTTTTCATTGTTTTTCTTCTGGCGCTTTTCCCACTGACATCCAGGAACCGAGCCATACTCGAACCACGCTGTGAAGACAGTCCAGTTTCGCTTCAGTTTTCTTACGTTAGCATCAAACTAATCCAAGCGTAATTAGCATTAGCTTGCACAAATTTGCATTACAAATCTATTCCGTTCGGCTGTTCTATAGTACTGTTTTTAGGTTGTTGGAAATTTTCAAGTTACTGGGACGCATCAATACATCCTGATGTGCGATACTACTAATAATAAATAATATATAGAATATGTCCCTTATCCATGATGATTTAAACAATTTAGTTTGGGATTAATAAAGGTCTTATCTTATAATCCATGCATATTGATGCAGATCACTGGTATCTCCCTACATTTCGACCAGTCAGGGTGGTGACACAACCAGCTGCGTTTGTCATGCTAGTAAGTAGGGTCAAGCGTGGTTACCGCTTGGATAATTTGCAGTTGAAAACCTGTTAATTCGCGTCTGGTTTGTGCAGGGCAGTTGAAAAGCACCGTTAGTGTCTGTGTTAATGGGTTTCAGTATGTAGCACTCTTGGGTGGTGCCGCTTAAGTGTGTAACTCTGCTGGGCATCCGGCTGGGCCTGTGATCAGAAGGTTGTTGATGCAAATCCTGAGGTCGGCAGGGTGACGTTACTGTTGGGCCCTTGAGCAAGGCCCTTAACCCCAGATGTTGCCAGAAGTGTCTGACTCTGCTCTCTGTTGTGTTGCTTCAGATTGAAGCGCCTGCTAAATAAATATTCCATGGATGTCTGAAGCAGGCAAATGAATTCCATCTTTTAAGAGACAAACCTTTTGCACTTCAGGACATGCGAAGGCTGTCAGATCTGCTGCTAATTGTTACCCGGTGATGAGTTGACATTTTACAGGGCTGCATTCAGCCTCTCTGCTGACCTGACTGCCTTGGCGAGTTCCTGTGGGCTGTAGTCCCTTCGTGCGCCGGTCAGTGCACTGCTCGAAGCGAGTATTGAGCCGGTTTCGTTCGATAGAAATTCTCGAGAGGTGTTCTCCCGCCGCCTGCTAATGGTGCCGCTTTATCGTGACTTGATTGAAAGGGGGGGAAGCCTTCTGTTGACCTACTTCTGAGAGCGGCAGAAATGTGAAGTAGGCAGTGATGTCACCCTTGTCATTAAAGAGAGCTCCCCGTGCTTAGCCACAGCCTTCTGAATGGTGACAGAGAAGCCGGCCCTTGTGTTTCCTTTCCTCTATAGCAAGATGAACGTCGCGATGCATCTGGCAGCTCTTACAGAGGAGGACGCGACACAATAAATGTTTTAAACACCTGCATGCATAATTCAGCGCCTGCTTAATTGACCGCAACCCCTGAGCAACAATTTGTATGTCTTGTATGCAAGTTTGGATCATGTTAATGTCAATAATTTAGGCATCAGTTTGCTATAAATATTTGATCCATTGGCCTCGACAGATGTTAATGAAGAAAACAAAATTTCATGGTCGGAGGAGTCCTGTTCTGGGAGTCTGTTAGATGCAACCTGGGGGAAATAGTTTGGACACATGAGTTTGTGGGTCGGCCCTGGTTTTGGCTTGTTTGAGCTTATGATATAGACTCCATGAAGACTGGCGGTTATCTATGCTGTATTAATGCTGTGAAGCTGTAGCTAATTAGCAGTTTGTATTGGGTCATATTAGGATTAGTTTTCTGCTGCAGTTCTCTGTATAGACTCACTGGTAGGAGAGCCTTAGTGACCTCAGCTTGACAATGATTGGTCCCATTCAATGGAGTGCTGCCATAGGGTTAAGTGTGAGCTAATGCCAGCAGAAAGCAGTTGTATGTCCTCTTAGTATTAATCTATAGCGCTTCAGCAGTCATGTGCTTCTTTTCTGTAAAATACTACTTAATACTCTATTCAGGATTCTTTCCAGGAAGCTTTGAAAAAGGGAAAAAATGGAATCACTTGCACAGATATGTTTAATGTGACATTTCGTCTTAGTATTTTATTAGTCTTTGGCTGCTCTTTTAAGTGGGATTAACCCCACTTGATCTAAGCTGAAGTCCCAGTGTGATCAGCTGTTTTTGGTTGCTGCCATTAGTCCTCTGTATTTCGTCCACGTTTCAGTTTGTTTCCCCACTCCGGTCATTGTACTGTCCGTCTGTGTTTTGCCTGGCTTACCTGTAATTAAACTCCGTATTCCCCGATACCTGCGCCTTTTGTGTCCGTTCCTTCCCAACTCGGCACAGCAATATTGTTATAATTAAACGTATTAATGGTTTATTATTAAATTAACGAATAAGAAATCTTTATTTTTAAATGTATTTTATTATATAATTGCTGTTACTGTCTATCATTGTCTAAATGTATTTTTACTGTCTAAATATATGTATTCAGCTAGTGTAAACATGTACGATGCTATCATGGCGAATGTGAGGCCGAGACTGATGCTTTACCCTTTGTTTCCACTGAGAGACGTGCCGTGTGACTCATTTCCCCCTGCGTACTAGTTATCTTAGGTCTGCATTTAGGGTTTGACTTCTGAGATTCAGATTGAACTCTAGGTTAAAAAAAATTTCGAACTGGTTGGTTCGACTTTTAAGAAATTTGAGTCCTAGTGCGTTCGAGAACTGAGGTACCACTGTATCTGCTATTGTTTTATATAATTTATTCAGCCATTTTTCCCATCATTTTTTAGGTATGGCTGTGAAACCTTAACGATGAATTGATAAAATGCAGCAATGCCTTTTGCAATGGGGAGGTCTAATAATAAGTGAGAACCTGCTAGTTCCTGACAGCAGCCATAGCACCTGCAGGTTTGGGTCTGACCAGTACTTGGATAGGAGACCAACTAAGAGATCTGGGTTGCTGCTGGAAGAGGTGGTGTTGTGGCCAGCAAGGGGAGCACATCCTGTGGTCTGTGTGGATCCCAATACCCCAGTGCAGTAAATACCATGCCGTCCATGAGACGTAAAACTCAGGTCCTGACTCTCTGAGGTCATAAAAGATCACTGGGCATCTTTCAAAAGTAAGGGTGGTACCCCGATGACCTGGCTAAAACTGACCACTGTGGCCCTTTCAAACCTGGTTTCCTAATCATCCCTTATATTTAACTGGTAAATTCTCTCCTGCCCCTTCACCACCTTAGCTACTGCATGGTGAGCATGCTGGTGCAGAATGGCTGCTTTTGCATCGTCCAGGTGGGGGTTTCACAGTGCTGTTTGAAGTGGCTGCCCATCAGCGCTCTAAACCTTTAGCTTTGGGTGTCTTGAAAAGTGCTATATAAATGTTACACTCAGGTGTTTTCACTTCACTACCTGCCAGTTCCATCTCAGATGCTCTGCAGAAGCTCCACTTCTGTATGTGCTGGCTCTATCCAAACCTGATACTTCCATCTAGCATTGAAGGTGTGAGGAGTCTGAGAGCTGTTGCTGTGTAGCCTGGCCTGCTGTTTGTCTGCCGCGGTGCCAAGCTGTGCTTTGTGCCCACCTCAGGCACCGGAGAGAGCGGCAAGAGCACCTTCATCAAGCAGATGCGCATCATCCATGGGGCCGGCTACACTGAGGAGGACAAACGGGGCTTCACCAAGCTGGTGTACCAGAACATCTTCACCTCCATGCAGTCCATGATCCGTGCCTTGGAGAACCTCAAGATGCAGTACAAGTATGAGCAGAACAAGGTGAGCGTGGGAATGTGTCTGTGGGCACCGTTCACCCGTCGCCCAGAGCCACAGCTGTACTTCTTAGCACAGGGTAGCCGGTAGCCTGAGTGTTGGCTCGACTCATCCAGACCAACACCTGTAGGTGTTAGCTGTAGGTCATGGTTGCTAATGTGTTAAAATGGAAGACTGCACATTCTGGATTTAAGCCATCTATATATGGTCCCTTGATTGCTGCTGGAACAGACAGCGTCTTGCATTTTACATCTCTCTGCCATCAAACGTTGCCTGGCAAGATGGCCAGCGTTTTGAAGCATCATTTTGATTTTCTCTTTGTAATGATTTACACGTAATGTTTATGATCTAAGTATAGAAAAGTGTTTAGCGTGATAATCACAATACTTGCCTAAAAGTTAATTCATTTTCTTTTACAAACTCAACGTGGAACAGAAGTTGAAGAATCCCTCCATCCTTTTTGTTTTTCAGTCAAATGCTTCACTTGTGAAAGAAGTGGATGTGGAGAAGGTGTCGTGCTTCGAAATGCAGTATGTCAGCGCAATAAGGATGCTCTGGGCAGACCCGGGCATCCAGGAGGCCTATGACCGGCGGCGGGAATACCAGCTTTCCGACTCCACCAAATAGTAAGTTCATACTGGGAGCTGCCGCGAGATGGGAATGGGGAGAGTGGGTGGGAGGTGGAGGTAGAGGTGTCTGCAAACTGGGTACCACTTCAGGAAGCTGTCAGTGACACGTTTCCCCTCTTCCCATGGAGACTCTCTGGACTGTGATGTTGTACCATGAGGATTCCTGTACTTGTGTGGTGCGTCTCTGGTCAGCTGTAATACTACTGCTCTAATGCTGTACATTTTACTAAATTAAGGCTTGGAACAGAAGACAACTTTCAAGTCCATAACTGACCGTTGACTTTATACATTAAAAATTTCAAAAGTTCACGGGTAAATGTTACGCATTCTAATTATTATTATTTAAGTAATCAGGATTTTTTTTTTGTGCGTCGCATGTATTTAACATTCATGGCTTGTTTATACTTTGCGTGACCGAAAGGGGTCTGCAGCGGTCGAGCGCGCGGTCGACCACGACACGAACACATGCCTCCGAGTTTTCGCGTCCACATAGATCAGCAAAGACCATGGAGGCTCTGCGACTAAACGTTACGTGAGGAGATCCACCGCTAACCTCGTTTATACGATACGACCTTAAAAGAGCACAAGGATGACCAAATGTGTGTGAGTTCGGGGTGTGAAAGGAGAAACCTTTTAGAAGCAGAAGTAGAAATCCCAGGGAGCGCGTACAGAAATTGTACCCCATCCCTCTGCTGTAATTCGCTTCAGATAAAAGTGTCAGATAAATGAATAAAATAAGTAAATGGAAGTATTTGCAGGACTGATACTACTGAGCATATGAGGACGGCGTCCAAAAATGTCACATTTTATCAGACAACCATGCCGTTCCCCATTAGAAGTTTATAATCACCTGTTGATGTTTCTAATGTATATTCTTTGCTGCCTTGGTTGGTGCTCTAAGGCCGAACAGCCGACTCCAGCCCTATACACTATAAGGAGATTACTGTAAATAAGCAAGGTAAAGACACTAATGGTGCAGCGGTACTTTTTTGCAGTTTAAAATTCGCGACGGACTGGTACTGTAAATCTGTCGAAGGCTTGTGCCACCTACAGTGGGCACCTCGTGGGCACCTTGGCAGATGCATTTCTCCCCTCACGCCATCCCATAGGACATACAGAATGCAAGTGCTTACAGTGTCAAACAGCAGCAGCTTCCGCTTTCAGCCGGAAACAGAAATTGACACGGTGCATCCTGTACTGGCTAGGAATAGTTAAAAATGAGATGCGTCGTTTTATTTT
Organism: Stomatorhinus walkeri; assembly: GCA_026784285.1. Taxonomy (NCBI): domain Eukaryota; kingdom Metazoa; phylum Chordata; class Actinopteri; order Osteoglossiformes; family Mormyridae; genus Stomatorhinus; species Stomatorhinus walkeri. Next base: position 4,736,082 of record JAODUD010000033.1, read on the forward strand.
TCAGTACGGGACAGGCGACGATTCTATCGGTGTCAGACCTGTTCCCGAGCAGCGGGGCAGTCGGCGAAGCTAGCGACAAACTGTCCTACTGGTATTACACCCTATGATAAAATTGTATGATTTATTTGCTAAAATTAGATTATCACTTCATGCAATTTGTTGCCTTTTTTCATGGTCTGAATCTGCTTAAGGATGGTTCCTAGGGGATTTAAAGGAGGGGCCTTGAAGTATAGAGAATCGCTTGAACTATATTATGAGAATTACCAGCATCAGCTGAGTTTTTTTTCTTTTTTTTTCTCTTCATATTGCAATTAAAAATATTTTGCCACGTCGGCCAGCCCTACAAGGGGTGAGCGCCCCCCCAGACTCGCGTCGCTGACATAAATGATGAATAGCTAGGCTGTGTGGTTGGCCAGTGATTAAAATGACCGGTGAGCATAGAAAAATATTTTCTTGTTTGAAGTCAACCAAAATGGCAAATGACACGAAGATCTTGAAATGCAAATTTTGCATGTCCTTTGTATGCATGCATATGTTGCTTGTAATGGAATTGTGATCCGGGTCGTGCTACTCGATGCACAATTTTAGCTTGGCCCTCCTGGGTTTTCTGTGTCTTGTAAAAAGCAGGACAGTTTTTGCCCTCTCCGCTCTCCCAGAAAACACTGTGTGACCTCTGTCACTCTGTGTGATCCCCTATTTTCATGACATCCCAACAGTATTCTGCTATTATCCTGACTAGTGGCATTCTTCCACTGGAATACAGGAACTGAGCCGTACTCGACCCATACTGCAAACAGAGGCCAGTTTCAGTGCGGTTCCGTCTCACTTCAGTTTTCCACTGCAGAAGGGTTGATTCTGTAAAGGCGTTGCCAGGTTTGGAGAGTAACAGTGACATAAAACCAAAGACGCTTTAATGTTCACATGGTGTACATTGTGATTTACTATGTGCTAATTTCCTAATTTTCTAGCACATCTGTCTTAGGTGACCATCAAACACTAGCAGAATAAACATTTGCTAGCTTAAATCTGCATTATGAACCTTCCATTCAACTGTTGTATAGTATTTTTTTAAGAAGGAGGTTATGCATTTTCAAGTTTAGAGTTATCTGGAATGCACTGGTACATTGCGACGTGCGATATTACTAATAATGAATAATATATAGAACATACACTTTCCTTCAAATCACCCATGTGCAGGACACTGGTGTCTCTGTATTTCAACCAGTCAGTGAAGGTGGGGACACAAGCAGCCTTGTTTGGTCACACTTTTGGCTCTGGGCCAGGTTAGCGTGGTTAAAGCTCCAATACAGCTCAGGTACGGCTTGGATATTTTACAATGGAAAAGTTCACAGTCTGGCTCAGGTTTGGCTTGGTTCTTGGTGGCAGTGGAAAAAGCCATAAGCTCAGTTCTGTGTGGAATTTGTGAAGCTGAATCCCATGCAGCTCTTATCTTAGAATTTTTACCCCCTTTTTTGTGTGAAATGTTTGGCTGTTTTAGATGTATTTCCGTTACATATGTTTTGTTGTGCTAAAATGTAGCCATTTCCCTGCACATATTTTACTGGGTAAATAGGTTCTAGTATTTATGAGCCTGTGTTTATCTGTGTATAACCTGCAGTGCTGTATTGTTAAATCTTGATGGCCCATACCAAGGTGTTAAGTCCTGCCATGGTTACAGAGGTGGGTAGTTCAGGTCCAGAAAGTAAAAATCCAGACCAAGATTTTGTTTTAACCAACCAGTTGAGTACTCTGTGCCTGACTACTGGTTGGTTGAAATTAAATCTCTGCGTGGTTCCTTTGTGGAATTGGGTTCATTTTATGTTTTTGAGATTTTATGCTTGTTATTTTAATCTGACCCTCTGAATTAAGCAATGATTCAAAATTATTTCTATAAACCATTTTTGCTCATCTGTCTGTCCAGTTGTAGTGTTTGTCAGCAGTGTTGAAACAAACCTCTTAAGTGAATGGTATTCAGTCACAGTTGTACCTGCGTGAAGTACCTGTTATGTAGGCATCTTCTTTGTAGTGACAGGAATTCATATAAAATTCATGTAGGTTGTATGACTAAACAGAATAATTTATGTCTGCAGCTCAGAATGGTCTTAATTAGCTTGTTGAATTGGTAACCAGATGCCCAGCCTTTTGTTAGATGTGTGTTTTGTCACATCGTGGTTTATTTAGGAGAGTTTTTGTTGCATTGTACTATATAGAAACTGTAGTTTACCATGATTGGTTTGCAGAAGATTATCGGCGGCCTCTTCAGCTAGGTCCAATCGAAGTGCAAGTTACACTGTCAGTCTTGATTTCTTTGTTGTTGCTTATTGTATGACATGTCAGAGTAGACTTACAGATGCATTTACAGCACTGTCTGTGTACAGAGGTCAGTGTTCACTCCCTCACTCACAGATGCAGAAACACACACCCATCCTATGTTCCACAGTACAAAAGAACACGTAGCTTCTAATGGCTGTGTTTCGGAGAAACAAGTTACAGCATCTCTTTGCCCAGTAGAATGTACTCCTGGGGTATCACTGTAGAGTGATACTGCCGTTGCACCAGCTCTGGTCTTATGCAGAGATGGGCGTTCTGCACTCTGCAGAAAGCTGCTTCCACGCTCGGTCATAAAGTTCTGTGTGGGTCCTCTGATGGTGTCCAGTATAAACATCACCACAAGACCATGGAAATACTCAATGTCATTGTTTGAATTAAAATGACAAAGTACTGTTAATCTGTTTCAGAACAAAGCCCCCATTCAATTGAATGTGCATTGTATGCTTATTCCAGTTTGAATATGTGTAATGATGGTCTCTCCAAAATAATAATTTTTGCCATAGGTATCGGTCATTAATTGTGAATTTTTAAACTTTGTACAGTAACCATTCTCAGAAATTAAAATGCTTGGATGTTTTGTAACCATACCTTGTAGTTTGAGTAAAACCTTTTTTAAATTGTACCTCTTATTTTATGTTTCAATGGTTACATTAACCATTTCAAGAATTTTTTTCTATGGTCCAGTTGATTTACTGATTAATCTGTAATATTCTGTTGCTATGGCAATGTTTAAAAGGTATCCTGCTTCTTTCGCTTATTATACGAGGGGGATATCATGCCTATTATCCGTGTCTTCCTGGGCGGGAAAGCCCATCAGCCTCAGTGTGTGCTGCTCTGCTCCCCGCTGTCTGCTCCATGGTTGCTGTTGCTGTATTTCTCCCCGTCTGCAGCTATCTCAGTGACCTGGATCGTATTTCCGACCCCTCGTATCTCCCGACCCAGCAAGATGTGCTCAGGGTTCGCATCCCGACTACGGGGATCATCGAATATCCGTTCGACTTGCAAAGCATCATATTCAGGTAGAAAACGCAGGTCTGACCGGATCTGCTGCTAGTTTTATTTCAGTTGTTCGAATGAATGTTTGTTTGAAATGTGGGGGGCACAATTTTGATAATGTTGTTTAAATGTTATAATTTTTCGATCACTTATGAGTTAATGATTCCAAAGGCTTGTGCTTTTACTGATTTCAGTGTCTTGTTTTGTGGGTCTCCCCATGTTACTCAAAATTTTAAAAAAAAAAAAACCCTCTCCCAATATGTGACCCTGGGTCACCTGAGGCTGGAGGTCTTTTTCCTGCCTGTGTATATGGTCTAGGGAGGGACCTTCAAGGAGACAGCAGCAAGCCTTCGTTTCCAGCCTCCTTGATAGTTGTGTCGGTGCCCTCATTCCGAGGACACTCGCGGTGAAGCGCGGTTAGAGCATTTCTCAGGGTTCCCGTTCCCTCTGCTGTCCAGCGCGGGGGTGACACATCAGGCGAAGGTGCTAATCAGTGATGTGCCCGTCCCTATCTGCACCGTCCTCGGCCCAAGGGGACCGCAAGTGAGCCCGGCTGTCCCTCGAGCTTTTAATTGCCACCGTCCTTGCTGAATTTTGGAATTAAGTATGCAGCCATTCCGGCCCGTCCTACATCGTCAAAAGTAGGTCACTCTATACTGCAACAGGAAATGAGGTCGACCCCGTGTTGAAGGAGCTTTATTTTGGGAGGGTTGCTCCTGTGGGGCCCATCTATTACCGAGCTCGACTGCCATCTCAGGCTGGAATCGCAGAATCACGAAACGGGGGCCTCACCTGCGCGTCCCGCAGTTCGCACGCCGCAAGCCGCCACAGCCACTCCGATTACCTGTGGGCCCGGCTGAGCTCCACCTGGCTTGTTGTCTAGATGTGGGTTCTGGCGCATCATTGCTATTGGTGGAAACCATGACCATGCTTCCAGTTTACACGAGTGAGCAAAGCCTTCCCTGTCGGGTGGAGCCGGCTGGCCCCAGCGGGTGCCTGAGTCAAAGCGCTGTTTGCCTCCTAAGTGCCTGAGTCAAAGCGCTGTTTGCCTCCTAAGTGCCTTAATTCTGCCTCTTTAGATTCTGTTAACAGGATGTTTGTCGTGCCTAGATTTGCTTTATTCCTGGTGTAAGATGAGGAACACTTATGTGTGGAAGTAGGCCACTGGGTTTTGAAGGTTAGGCCCTTATAGAAAATCTATGAGCAGAAGTCGACCATAAAGCATTACACCCTGGTTTCTCACTAGGCTGTAGAATATTTTGATTCATACTTATCAATTTTACAGTGCCGTTTCATTGTACAAAAGGCTGGCTTTTGCGGGATCTGTGATATCAATGACTGTGTTGCCTTTTTTGGCACCGTAGGCCATATTTAAATAGTTAACTAGTACGATATTGTCATACCTGAATAGGTGAGTAGGAACAGAATTGTCACATGACCCATAACAGTAGTCATATCAGTGGAACTCAAGGGACAAAACTCTTTAGAGAACTATTGCCGTGGTGTATGAGATCGGTAATGTTCCAGAGCATGGAGTCTTGAGGCCCTGGTGTGACAGCTTCAGACAAAGCCAGACATAGTCCACTCAGATGGTTCCAGCTGGTTCTGGCGCTGCACTTTTAATAGGTTATGCCCGAGGACCTTCTGACGCTGAATATTAATGAGCCCGCAACCATTTACACATGAAGAGCGACCAGCCCTTTTCAGTCAGTTATTTATTTGAGCGTAATCTTGGATGTCCTCTGAAGCTGGCTACCCTCACGTTTCATTTCAGACACAAATCCCCCAGATCACCGAACGCTTCCGAAACTCACATACGGACATATTGACCGTCATTAAAATGTCTAAAAGGAATCTTGCCAAAAAGAGAGGGCATGCTGCTAATGGAGGAAGGAGACATTGCTGTGAATGTGGATTCCTGTCCGTTTTCACAGGGTCGAAGTGCAAACACTGACCTTCAGTGATCTTGCTTGCATGTCCTGTAGTCCACCATGGTTTGGCGTTAAAGACTGCTGTGCCATTGTCTGCCGAGTTTAGCGTCAGTTGATCCCCCTAAGGGAGACAATGTTGACACTCTTACATAAGGGTTTGTCTTGTTTGGTCCAGAAGGTGTGACCGTAGTTGAATCGTAGTCATGTGTGTCTGTTTAGCAAAACCTGAACAATATCGCCTGTCTTGCTAAATTAACCCAACCCTGACAGCCTTTTACTAAATGAATAACTGTTGAATCAAACATAGCAGTGAACCTGAGAATTTGCGCACAACACAAGTCTGACGTTGATTTTAAGGTTTAATTTAAGGTTTAATTTGTTCCATCATGCAGACGAGCACAGTCATGCTCGCAGTGGATTTTCACATCATCGTTTCGGGAGAATCGTAAGCGGGTTGATGTACACAGTGGTGCCCAAGGTGGACCTTCATGTCAAAGTTGGCTGGCAGGGATCCAGAGGGATGTAAATACAGTTCTGCCCTTTCTGACATTTGGTCTCTTGTTCTCAGCCGTTACCATCTACACTCAGTGTGTTTAGTCAGATTCTGGTTTCAGTATTTGCTCAAGTGAATAAAGTTAGTGTCATTGCAGAGAACTGATGACTGGAATACCAGGCAGTTTGAAAAGCCTAAAAAATTGTTTTATACTGTTGTGCACTGAATATTGTGCCTAATGAAATAAACAACATACTTAAGGTCAAACGCTTTTAAAAGATTCAGTGCCTCAATACAAAATAAATTAATGTTATTGTTGGTTGTGTTGCTATAATAATTACAACAAAAATAACTGTGTGCTGCTTAGACACTCCCATATTGTGTTCTGTATTCCATCAGTTATCTTTCTTTGTAGTTGGTTAATTTGCAATGTTTATAAAAATGTTTTCAGAAAATTTACCCACTAATCTTGCATTGGTGGGTTCCCCCCTCCCCCCCAAACAGTTGCCAGGAAACATGCATTACCTATTTGCTGCTGTTAACTTGATTTCCCCCCCCCCCATCTAAGGATGGTCGACGTGGGTGGGCAGCGATCTGAGCGCCGCAAGTGGATCCACTGCTTTGAAAACGTGACCTCCATCATGTTCCTGGTGGCCCTGAGCGAGTACGACCAGGTCCTCGTGGAGTCCGACAACGAGGTGTGTGGCTCCTACCCGTCCGACATCTTGGAGACAACGCGCGGGCATACCTGTCACTTAATGTCACTGTTCGGTGACCATGTTCCAGCTCCCCCCCGATTAACTTAGCTGTTCACTTCAGTGCCTGTTTGATAATTACTTTGAAGCTGGAGAATTGGGCTCTGATTTTGTTTGTATTTTTTGCTCTTCCAAATGCTAATAGACGTAGAAGGTAGAGTGAAATGATTGTGTGATGTGTTGTAGCGCTAGCATGGACAAACACTGGACTTCTGTCATTTGGATCAGAACAAATTGCTGTTGTTACAGAATCATCTTTCCCGCTTGATTCATGACTCTTCCTGTTTCGTTTCTTTTTAGAATCGGATGGAAGAAAGTAAAGCACTATTTAGGACAATAATCACATATCCTTGGTTTCAAAACTCCTCAGTCATCTTGTTCCTGAACAAAAAGGACCTGCTGGAGGAGAAGATTATGTACTCTCACTTGGTGGACTACTTTCCAGAGTTTGATGGTGAGTTCTTGTTTATCCATTATCTGCATCATCTGATTCCCTGGAATCCCTTCTACTCCGATGTAAATCCCTGCCCATCTCCACCGTGTTTGCATGTAAGTGTCCCTAATCCTTTTTCTCCAAGTAGCCCACAATAAGATCATCCAGTATGCCTATTGCAAATCACATACACCATTCCTTTCCATACCTATTGACTGGAGCAAGCTGGTATTGTCTCACAAATGAATGGGTGAATAATTATGAAATACCGCTTTGACATTTTAAGGTTCACACCCAAAGTCCTTTAAATGCTGTGCACGGTGTTGCTCAATCTGTGCTAATTGTGTCGTGGAGAACTTGTGCTGGCCTCACAAAGTGAGGAGTTTGACAATGGGTTTTATTTGAAGCCTGACAGGCTGAGGATATTATGCACAAATTCTCTGAGTGCCAAACCCTGATGGCTGAGATTATAAGTGATTAAGCGGAATGGTGTTTGAGACCGTAAGGATTGTGCCGGTTCTAATTTTTGCTTTGTGGATGTTTGGAGACACCATGTGGCAGAGAAGTGAATCAGCTCACAGAATGGCGGAGATAAAACAAGCAAATACCTGCAAAAGCCAGCGGTATGAGGCTCAGACCATTAGTGAACATGCTGCAAGGTTGATTAGGAGAGCTTTTCTGTCTCGTATAACTGATTCCCTGGAATGCTGTGGATTTGCGGAGTTATAATTAAAAAAAAAAAAACTATAGTAATTGCAAAGTCTTGGGATGCTTACTTGATTCAGAAAATATTTTTGTTTTAAATAAAACATTAATTTCAATTGCTAATAAACTGGAAACTCAAATTATAGGGTCAATTCAAATTATTTTTATATAGCACCTTTCACAACAGAGTCATCCCAGGGCGATACATTAAACATCATTAGTGAGAGTAATACAGCGTTCTAACAGAGTTGTTCGTTAAACATCAAACATTCGTTTTTAGTATCCATTTGGGAGCCAATGACTACAGTTTGTAGCAAAATGGCAAGAACAGAACTGAATGGTCAGTCAAAAATGATGATACAATTTTTGTGTATGATGTATGCCGATATGTGACGCTCATCATTGGACTTTGATTATGAAACCAATAAATTTGCCACACTGTTACTGAATTATCAAGCATCCCAAGACTTTGTGAGTACTATTTATTTTCAAATCACACTTTCCCCCCCCCCCCCCCCTGACGTTTGCATGTTTGGACTTGCATGTGAAGAAACGAGCTCAAACGTTCTGCTTCATCATTTTGGATCGAAGTGAAAGGGGATGTGTGCATTAGCCATGAATGCATTTACGGCTTTGTATATGCACCTTTTGGTGTGAAGCTGGATTTTCTGCTCTTGACAGTTCAGGAACAGGTTTGATGTAAGAGAGACACATTGTTTGTCTCATTACCCCTCGCTATGACCAGCCTGTAATGGGGAAACAGGCCCAGCGATCATATTGAATTGTTTTTTTGTTACCGTTTCTATTGTGGAAACTTAAATGATTGCTAACTGTAACACATCGCAATGAATGATGCAAACATGATGTTGACAATGTTGATGATATTTCCTTTTGATCGTGTGTGATCCTCTGATTTTTTTGCACAACACTGCTGGTCATCAAAAGGTTTGGAATTCCTACTCTAGGGAAACAGGCTGCCCTCTAATGGAAACCAAGTAATGTTTTTTACAGTCATAAGAGGATGGCACCCAGAGAGTTACCTGACAGATCCAGGCCTGGATGATGAGTTCTGAGTGGCTCTACGACGCCACTGTCATGTAGAAGTGGAGAGGCTGTGAGAAGGACAGACCAAAGCAGATACTGAGTTGAATAGCTACAAAGAAGGAACAGGATCCAGGTCTGCAGTGGTCTGCAGTGCTGGGCTAGTACAACTTCAGCTCTACTAGGACACTCCCACAGTGCTTTATGGCTGTTAATCTCTCAGGGCTTTGTTTTCATTTTGTTTTCGTTTTGTTTTTACTTTGGCTGTAGAAACAGTTGAGTGGAAGCCATAGGTAACTGGTTACCAATTGAAACCTCTCAGGATAATGATGCCACCAGTCAGGGAAGTGGATACTTTGTCAGAGGTCTAGGACTGACTTGATTGGCTCACTTCCTATCCATCTGTTATTCCTATCTATAGGCATAACAGAAGATGACGGAGGGTGTGAGGCAAATCAATTGTTTGATGCAGCCCTGCAGACACTTCTTTGTGGTGTTGAACACTCATTACCACTTGCTTGTCACAGCACAGAGGTGACACAACCCTTAGAAGGTGGAATATGAGAATGCTGACTCGTAAAAATTTATTCAGACTAGGATTATTATATTGTGTATTGGTGTAAGAAAATTATTTTGTCTGTGTATGAAATCAGTGCTAGAGTTTCTGTATCCAATGGATTTTATAAAATCAAGGAAACAAACACCTTCAAAATTTCCAGTTCATTTTCAGAATTAACATTAAAGGTAACATGCAAAACTTCTGCTTATAGTTTCAGTATGAATATCTGTGCTCCCAGACTCACATTTTTGCCAGTTAGGACTAAATGCAAGTGGTTCTTTTTAGCGGCCTTTTTCAGCCACTGAAATTTCCATTAGAGAAGATTAGCAAGTTGGAGAAGCAATGTAATTAAATAAAAAACTATGAAAAATTGAGAATTTTAAATTTTCATTTCAGTCCCCCCCTGCTGCTGTGTGAAAATTGAAACTTCAAAACACTGAGCAGTAGTCACAGCTTGCAGGACCATGAAAGACTCTTTAATGCAAGTGTTGATCCATGCATGACACACATGATTTGGATACTATTGTTTTATTTCATGTACTCCCCCCAAGAACAGGCAGAAATTATCGGGAGTGGGTAGAGGATTAAAGTATTAATTTTCATTTGGTTTGTTTCCCGTCTAATGCCGAAGGTGGTAATGCTGTGCATGTCCGCCCAGGTCCCCAGAGAGACGCGCAGGCAGCTCGGGAGTTCATCCTGAAGATGTTTGTGGACCTGAACCCAGACAGCGACAAGATCATCTACTCCCACTTCACCTGCGCCACCGACACGGAGAACATCCGCTTCGTGTTTGCCGCTGTCAAGGACACCATCCTGCAGCTCAACCTCAAAGAATATAACCTGGTGTGAATGGCAACGGGAGGCCGTAGTCAAGGCAGAGCGCGGACAACGCACATCTGAGGCGAAACACACACACACACACACACTTATACATATGCGAGTGTCGCTGAGCTCCATCTGCACGCCACCCAGACTTCCCTGCTTCCTGATTCTGTTTGTGACTCTTGTCTGTGTTTCATCAGTCTCCCAGGGACCCACGGTCTGCTGTTTTTGCCCGTTGACACACTAGCTCCGCCCATTCGTGGCATTTCTGGGGGCTCCTCATTCCCTCCATGTCTACAGCTCTGACTTACTTGCACAGCGCCCTTACACTAGCTTTTACGTTGTTTGTTTCATTTTCGTTAAAATGGTTCAGCATTGTCCTATAGAAAGGGTCACCATAGCGGCGGTATGTGTGCTGAATAAGTGAGCTGCTTGGGATTTGAAGCATAAATCAGGAGAGAGTGACAGAACACCTGGAAGGCGTGCTCTGCAGGAGGGTTTGGGCTCTTGGACCCAAAGGATTGTGGGAAACCTGTATGAACAGGGCTGGAATAGTCAGTGACACCAAGTGTGGTGTCTCAAGGATACGCCGTGCTCACTGATTCAAGCTTGAGCATATTTTTACATTGGTAAATGTAACTACATGCATGATTTTCACATCTACAGGAAAACGTAAATCAGAGCAGGAGCGAACCAATGAGTCGAATATTTTGAACATGTAAAATTTTGCTATTGCAACTGAAATTGTTATAAAATTCCCAGTCATTCAGAGAACCAATGTGTAAACATGGGGTTAATGACGCGCTGAAGGAGGGTCAGTTTTTTTGACGCTTTTATTCATTTTTTTCCTATCTTTTTGATGTTCCTGTTTCCCCCCCCCCCCCACACTATTTTCGGATCGGGGTATTTGCGTGTTTCTGCATTTTGCATAGTTCTAAATGGTCCCATCTAGCACTGACTGAATAACAGATGACAGCAGCCTGTTCATGCCCATTAATCTCTACAGAAAAACGAGGCAACACAGGAGCTCGAAATATTTGGTCTTGGTGCGAGGAATAGAAATGTAACGTCAACCTGTGTGAGTGAGGCAACTAAGTATGAAGAGAACTGCAAAACAAAATGGCATGGGACAAAAAGCTCCTCTATTCCTAAGTTGCACTTAACTCTTGTGAATGACATTACATGATACTGTGACTATTTTTAAGTTATCGAAATATGACATGCTGTGTTTGTATCTAGACAGAACAGTTGCAAGCAATAGTTTGAAGAGTAAACGCTGAGCTGAACATAGCATAATGTTGTTGTTAATGCCAACTAACGTGCTTAGGTTATCCATTTCAAACAGATGTTCAGTTTTGAACGGAATCTTTATTAGTTTATTTACATAAGGCCGGCTTTGTGGGTGTTGAGAATCTTTCCTATCTTGAACTGGTTCTTCCTCAGTAAAAGGAGGGGGCACTGTCTGAACTGCTGTATGAATCCTTATGGGTGCAGTAATCGAATTTTCCTCAGTCTCTGTACGCAAAAATATTTATCATTTATTTGTATCAGTCAAATATTTGTCATTTTGGGTCTGGGTACAATTAAAATTTTAATGTAGAAGCAAAGCGTTAAGCAAGCATTTAAGAGAATTTTCATAATTATACCTTCTAGTTCCCTTTTTGGCGAAAAAGTATTTCCAAGATTCCATAGCTAGTCGTTTCCTTCATTGCAGTTGTCTTTGCAGTGTAATTCAGGTGAATTTTCAGACATCTTCATTAAAAGGGCTATTATATTGCATACAATTTGAACAGCCAGAGGTTTTGAAGACGAGACCCTGGGTGACTGAGAAACAGGTGCAATTTTAATGCACTTTTATTGGACTACATTAATGGCCGCACTACATGAATCATCGCTTACAGGTCCGGAATGTAAGGAATAGGTTAGCTTCATCTTTGTTACCCTCATCTGCTTGCTCTGAAGGTGAACTTATGGTGAGCAGGGCAGAACAAAATTGACACGCTTGCATTTCCACTGGAAGTGGTGTGACACTGCTATGGTACTGCAGCCAGGCTCAGATGCTGTGTAAAATGTCCTGGATCATGCTTCCTGCCTCTCTGCATGACTGGAGAGGCCTACTCCCTTTTACTTTCTGAAGCGTAGTGCCTGTTTGCTTCACTGTTATATATTGCTCAAAGGTAACTGCCAGGGGGTGTTGACCATTTGCCGTGGGCGGGGCTAGCTTTAGGCCCCGCCTCTCCGGACACTGACTGCCGAAGTCTGATTTGGGATTTTATCGGGAACTGAAGACAAATTTGGTGGCACTTTTTTATGTACATAATTATTTTTTGTTTCCTCCATTCACATCAGTGCCAAGGCACTATGGCTATGTTCAGCGAGCACTGGGAGCCGCTTTGGCCGATGCTATATGTTAAATTCACCTGCGTTCTCCTCCTATGCCTGTACAATTAGCATCTTCACAAGGACTGAAGAGCCTGTTCTATACTGGCTTATCATTGACCCCTAAGCCCTTTTTGTATCGTTTTCATGATCTGTATAAACAAATTACCTGGGAGAATCTCTGATTTTGTTAATGCAGCCCAGTTCTCTTTATTAGTGCCGTTAATCCCACTTTCCCGCGTATTTTTGTAGTGCTTTGCTGTGCAGTTATATGGGGAGAGACGCACTGGCAATCAAATGCGGTTTTCACATTTAGCCTCAACCTCCAGTGCTCAAGCATCTACGAAAATTGCTGCAGCTTTCATGTTAGTGTGTATTATAAATCGCAATTATCCCATCTTTTTTTTTTTCCAGGGGTAAAAGTGTTTACCTGTTGTTTTCATACATTCATAGTTTTTATAGGGCTGTAGCAGCTCAGTGTGGGTGGCACGGAAAGCCAGTGGGTCTCATAGCTTTTAAAAGCATCTTTTTCGAAGATGATTTACTGTGTGTCACTGAAATACTACCAGTATTTTACACACACGCTTCTGTCAGTGTTCAGTGGACCTTGAGTAACGACAGACCATTTTCTTTCATCCACCGCTTCAAAGCTATTAGACATGCTGATGTGTTTGTAAGCTTGTAAACCCCCCACCACCACCACCACAAATCTGGAATGGACAGATATCCCTTTATGCTGTATGCATCAGTGCGAACTCTGCCCTCTGCTAGCTCGATAAGCATCATTGGTCGACTTCTTGGTCCTCTTCACTTTGATGCATGTTTGGAGAAGAGCTCTCGTCACTACGTTCAAGCTGCTGATCTCTCGGTGAGCTGTCGACAGAAGGTGTCACTGTAGGCTTAACGAGAAGGACGGGAGCCCAGGCCTTCAGCCCATGGCTAAGCAAAGACCAGTTTCGTTTTATCAGAGTCTCATGGGCTCCCGGTCTTGCTCCATTCCCCATTTATAGGGCACGCCTCACTTCATGGGCAGTACCCTGCGCTGTTGATCTTTGACGATATATTGAAGCTTTACTGCAAGTCGAGAACTTCCAACCTGGGCTCATTAGGCGTATAGGAGCTGTTAAAGCTGTGCTGTCAATTTCCTTTAATTGGGCAGCAAATAATGGGTTTTTCTGACCTGTAGCTAGACAATACTATGAGGTTGATGGAACTCGATGTATTTCTACATGCGAGTGACCACGGATACCTCGATAAGCACACTGCATCCCATTTAATTAGTGTTCTGCTCATTTCCAGCAGTAAGAAGTCGCTCCAAGCTCATTGGACTCCTTTTAATTCTGTTAGCTTATCCAGTGAGGGGAAGATATGTATTTTTGTTTTTTTTTTCTTATATAGTCAAATTCATTTTTGAATTGTTGTTTATTCTTGCTTGTGGTTAAGTGTTCTGAAATCAGACAGTGTTGAGTTGCTCAAAGTAAATAATCTGTATATTCTGGATGGTATTGTAAATTAGAAAAACTATTGTTTAAGGTTTTTGTTGTCTTTATAGTTGGATTCAAAGCACTAAAAGTATTACCATTTCAATTGTGTGATCTTACAGTAGTGCGGGTGATGTCAGAAATGCTGAAAAAACCAGTTTCCTGATTGTTTACCACATGGATAAGTGACACATGACTTTCTCTGTCGATGGGTAACAGTTTTGTAAAATGTTTTGTTGCATTAATTTGCCAAATTTATATATTGAAATAGACGTGGATAGTTCCACTTGCAAGGCTGTGAGTAGCGAAACAGCACCGAAAGTTTAAGATGAAAATTAAAATCCCAGTAGATGAATAAAAATAGTGTAGACTGGTTCTCCATTTGTACTACTGAATATTTGGAGACCTAGACATGCTTATTAAAATTTTAAAAAGGTACCACTTAAAGTGCTTAAAACCGGTTGACTCCTGAGTTCATTTAAAATGATTCACTCACAGTGTGTGAAGGTCTTTATATATTAGGGTTTGTAAATGGCCACGTTAATAGGAGTGCCTGGCATTTTCCCGTGGTGACCTCTCACCCCCGCTGAGTCAGTGCACTGAACAGCCCTTTGAAAAACGGGCCCGCATGGATATGTGAGAGTTTACAGCTGCTGCTTGAAGCTCACCTCACCTCCTGGTGTCCTGACATGTTCTTACTGGCTGAGTTTTAGGTTGAGGGCTGAATTGAGATGATGGACATTAACATTAATCCCACCCCCCACCCCCTATTTTTTTAACTGATTTTTTCTTTTTTAAAGAGTAACCGCATAGGTATGTATAAATTGGTATTTGTGTTTGCTTTTCCATTTTTTAGTATACCAGATGTAAATGATGTACTATAATGTGTGCCAACTCTTTCTTTGTAGAGCCAGACTCTTTACAAGTGCCAATGTTGTGAAAATAAAAAAGGGGCCTTTGTGTTTTATGGTCCATTTTTTAAAAGGAAAAAAAAAAACTCTTAATATGTGATATAAATAAATGACTGCTAACTTTATTCTGTATTTAAGATTACTAAGATAAACTGCTGTTTTTAAATAATTGTTTTTGAATTGCATGTGTTTGGGTTCGGGGAAGCGGACAGCACAAAACCCCGCGGAACAGGGTCCTGATGGTTGTTAATTTGCTGCATATTAGCCATATTTGTTTTGTATTCGTTTCATTTTGACCACTGTTGCCTGAACATCATTCAGACATAATGATTTTCTTAGCGTACAAGGGAAAATAATTAAAGCATTATCTGTTTTAAATATGAATAAAATTAGTTCCTAAATGTGGTGCCTTTATTCCCACAGCTGGTTTAATATAGTTTCTGGTGTACAGAGTTGAAACTCGTTCTTTGTGGTTTTTCACAGCTGTGACAACGGATATGGAGATCAGAGGTCCTTTTCTGTACTGATTTTTGTATGTATAATTAAGCATATTCAGCTTCATCTGTGTACTATTGGATGATTAAATGGTTGTGAGCATTTATGTAATGTTCATCCTCATCTGAGGGCTGCATGGCAGCTCGCTAAGTAGCACTGTTGCCTTCTGTAGGGTTTGGACCTGTTGTGTGGATTTCTTCCAGTACTCCAGTTTCCTCCTGCAGTCCGAAAAACACACAGGCGAAATGGTGTGTGTGCGCTGCCCGTCGTGTGCGCCACGTGATGGCCCGGTGTCCCCGACTCTGTGGTCCCTGACAGAGGCTCCAGCTTCATGACTATGGATGTGTGGTTGGGAGACTTTTGGTAGGATGAACACTGTCTGATCTTTGGTGGTAAGAAGATTAAAATCTCATTGTGTATAAAATCTAGTTGAGTAAGGTATAAAACTTTGTTGCACACAGCCAGCTAACCCACTGTCCAGGAAGTCATGGGATCTTATGTCAGAACTAGCATAGTATCATCCCTCTTGAACACTTGAGCAGGGTGCTTTTAATCCCAGCTGCTCCAGGAATGCTGGTTGACCTCGTTCCCCTTATCTGCTGTATGTACTGCACTTTCACAACAGATTCACCAGGCAGCTTGAAAGTTGAAGCAGAATGATGATGTATTTTCACTACACATAACTACAGCATTTCTTCTTTTAAGGTTTTTCAGTTGGTTGGGAAGGGCTTTCATACTCCTAGTTTAACATTGAATCTAATGGGACATTTAGGTAACTATTTTGATCTAACACATGTCTACATGACAACCGAAGAAATTTGTGAAGCTGGGTATTGGTGAAATGGCATACAGGCATTCCTTGGGTTAAGTATTGTATTAAGAATTTGTGTTAAATTTAGCAATTGAAGCAAATAAATGTTGACTATCTTGTAGAAATGGTGCAGGTCAAGGTCTGGGATATATTGCAGTAAGCTAACATTAAGTAATTGTAGTTGACGTGGTGAATGCAGTAGGAATGGACAGAGAAATGTCCGAGTGACTTTGACAAGAGGCCAAATAATTATGGCCAGACAACTGGGTCAGAGCATCTCCAAAATGGTGAGGCTTGTGGGCTGTTCATGATCAGCCGTGGTCCAAGAAGGGAAGGAGCACAAACTGCCAAGGAGGCATTGGGCAGCCAGGACTTGTCGACACGGGATGTGAACAAAGGCTGTCGCGTCTGGTACAAACCAACGGAAAAGGTACTGTGGCACAAAAGGCAGATGATTTTGATGATGATCAGATGGATACTTTGTTACGACTCGCAGGGCACCGAGCCCTGCTGTGTAAGGGGCTACCATAAATGTTTACAATGGGCATGCAAGTGTTGGAAATGGAGCTTGTTGCAATGAAAGATCATCGCCTAGTCTGATGAATCCTATTTCCTGTTGCATCATTTAAGCGGCTGGGTACATGCCGAGCATCTGTGGGATGTGACGGGCTGACAAGTCTGATCCATTGCTGCATAGCCGCATACACAGCAATACTCTGCACCGTGTCGTGGTACATTACTCCTGTGATCATGATCAACATTATCCGGCATTTCTGCCACAGTAGTCCTTCTGTTACTTTGTATCAAACAGGACATCCTTTGTTCATATACCAGATCCTAGCCCGTCGACACCTTGTGGGCAATTCATGGTTTTTCCTTCAGATCACTCTCAATGGGTATTCTCCATGGCTGGCGGTGACCCCCCCTGCCCACGAACCTTGCTGTTTCTGAGATGCTCTGACCCACTCGGGTGGCCATAATGATCTGGAAGAGTAATTTCTTCTGCATTCAACGTGTCAAATACAAGTACCGAGTGTTAACTTACCTTCTGATATATCCCAGACCTTAACATGTACCGTCTTTATTAAATAGTCAACGCTGGTCATAATGAGTGACCATAATGTTTTGGCTGATTGGTGTATATATTTCATGTATGGTCAGATTTTCTGACATTTTGATCTACCAAGAAGCTAACAACTCAGCATGTAGCTATGCTTTATTACTTGCCTGGCAGAGGAGACGGCGTGATCATAAAGGGTGGTTCCTCCAGAGGCAGGCTCAGCCAACGTGCTGTGGCTGTGCTGACAAATGTGAATCCCCCAAATACAGGAATCTGAAGTGAATAATTTCTGATGGTGGGGTTCTGCATTCGGGCTCTCCTAATTACATTTTTTCTGGGGGTGGGGTGTAGATCAGCAGGTTAGGAACGTGTTCCAGTGTTCGGATGGTCTTGGTATTAAATATGTGGTCCGCAGAACAATCATATTGCTCTATGGCCCTTGGGCAAAGCTCCTGACTCCTGGCTGCTCCGGGGATGCTAGATGCTAGCTGACCCTGCTAACTGACCCCAAAACTTGCCGTCATCTTTTTTTTTTTTTTACTAAGGAGCAAGACTGGATATGTGGAAGCTGTCCCATCTCCCGATAGAGATGAATAAAATTACGTTATTCTAATTCCCTATGGAGGTGATTGCTAGATATATTTTTTCCTTTCACATCGACATGGGGCTGTGATTGTATTCTAAGAGTATCCAACCAACATGGTGAACCCCAGGTTCCTGAACTGGGGTGAGTGACACCAAGAAACCATGGTTACATTTTGCTTTTTAGTAGCATATTCCTCCCAGTGTCTAACAAATGGATTTTGACAAAACAGAAGCACAACTCTCTAGATGCTATACGGATATAATATCTGGGAGTGGTTTTATATGCTAATCCAAAAAGTATGAAGGAGATTACATTCAACAAAACACTTAATGAATATGCCAGCGCTGAGCTCTCCTTTATTGGACTGTGAGTGTTGTCAATCCAAAGTGATGCACATTGTTTGAACAGACCAGCCTGGATCAGCCTCAAGCATAACTAGTCATCCGATCCTTTGTTCTCGCACTGGTGCGCAGCCATACCGAGCGGCTGAGGCTATGCATCTTCCAAGAACCAGCAAGGATTTTCCCGGAGCAAATCTAACTGAGAAATACAGAACAAAGGAACAGGCACACACTGGCTCACACATTAGTGATTAGCAAGACCCTTTATGATGAGGTATCATCATTTAGTTTGTTTTCTAAGGTCCTTATATTTACTTTCAATAAAGGAACTTTCTACTCGTTTCTGAAGTAGCGCTCCTCAATTATATTAAATGTACAAATCAAGCTACCACCTCACAGTTTTGAGTTTTAATATAATTCACAGTAGTGCCACGTACTCTAAAAGTCGAACGAGTTCGTTTTAAGTAGGTTATTTGGCATCTAAAATGGGTCTATGCATCGCCACCTCAATCCCACGTCACATGGAGAGTTAAAACCTCGACACTGCCTGCATGTTGTTCAGCGTTAAGACCAGAAAAGGGCTGGGAACGACAGTGTGTTTAATTCTGGTGTTTGGATCTCAGCTATTCGGGACCCAACCCAAGAACATTAACTAGAAGATCCTGTCCATTTCTAATTTGTTTGTGCAAGCAAACATTCCTGGTGATATTGCGCAGGGTTTTATTTATTAGGGCTTCTGTCCTAGTAACGTAAGGAGCTACCCAAGACGGCTGCAAACACAGCGGTCCAAATCGTCAAGTTTTCTCCCAGAAGGCCAGAATCGGCCAGTATTATTTTGTGAGGCGCTCTCGTTTATTGCAAAAAAAAAAAAGTTCGCTCACTTTTTTCTATTTTGCAAAAATCCGTGTTTGAATAAAGCGAAGCGAGCGGCGCGGAGAGGCGTGGGGGAAGCCCGCTAGCAGCCAGCCAGCCGTAACGCGGGCGTGGGAATGATGCCCTGATCCCCGGCGAGCTGCGGCAGGAATCCGGCGTGAGGGGTGGCGAAGAGGCACCGGTCGGCCGACGGCTGCGTCCTGGATCCTGGTGCTAAAGCGGCAGAAAATACGGCGGCTTCGTTCACCGAGCCGTACTCTGTTTTTATGCGGCTGGCTACTCGATACAGTTAATAGAAAAAAAACCAGAACCAAACGCCTTTCGCTTTTTCTTTGGGAAGGAATTAAACTCAAAAAGAGACTGACATGATGTTTCCACAATCTCGACACTCAGTAAGTGCGCGTCTGCTCGCTTTTCTCCGGGCTAACGTGGGCTGCGACTCGCAGTGCTCTCCCATGTTGTCATTCTCACGCACTTATTTAAACAATAATAAGCGTTTTTGTCTTTTATGCTTAAAACGGGCAGCGGTGCATCTCTGGCGGTGTGGAAGCGGAGCTGCCGCGGTAAATCGGGGGCATTTAAAGCGGCGGCGAGCCAGCAAACGCCCGTGTGGCCGCGGATCCGGCAGTATGTCCCGACAGTCTGTGTGCTCCGCTGACATTTTTTTTTTCTTTCTTTCACCATTTGCTCGATAGCACCGCTAGCCAGCCCGGCTAGCGAGGGCCGGTGACCGTGTGCCGTGGCCCCGCCAGCAAAGCGCCGGCAGACCGCCTCCTTGCTCCCGCCGCTGGCTGCTCACCCCGTACGTCTATTTAGCCAGTTATCGAAATCTTTGCGAACTTCCCCATATATATATAAATGTCAGGGTGACGTTTAAGTGCTCGCCGTCCGCTGCTTGCACCTTGTGTTTACAATCCCCCTAAATGTACAAAATGGCTGAATGCGACTCGCAGCAGCCCCGCTTCCCGTCGGCCGCCGTCGTCCTGCAGATTAAGACGGATTAGCAAAATTTCTCTGCAGATAATCGCGCATAAATGAAAATGAGTTACGACGAGGCACGTGTGTGTGTGTGTTTTTTTTTTTTTTTTTACCCCCCCCACTTTTTAAAAACTGAAATTAAACAGAATAATGAGGCTAATTGAGACGAAGTGACACTGTAATTAATGATCCGTAAATGTTAAAGGTTGTGCGCTAATGAGGATGACGCCTCGCTGTCCTTCGCTCTGCCCGCTTAGCTCGGTTTGTTATTAATGATGCCACGTTACTTTCCCATTTCTCAATACGCAATTAACCGAAACGTACCCATTTCCAGGTGCCGTCAGGTGAATAAGGACATATTTCTGAAGGTCTGCTAATTGACCACATGTCACAAGCGCAGATTTTGCATGTAATTAATACGCTTTTATGTTCGTTGGAATTTTCTTTACAGCATAACATAACACAATGTAGATCACCAGATTTGATGGCCAAGTTTTTTGGTTACTGTACGGTTGACACAATTCGTCGACCTACATCTAATTTTCCTTATTTGTGTGACGTTATGTATGAATTACGTGAAACCTTCAGGGCTGCGTTATGATGCTTTGTATGAGAGGAAAGATACTTGTCATGGAAAAAAACTGGGTGGAGGATACTAAAATCATTTTATTATTGTAATAGCTAATACAACCTAAATTCCGAGGGGAATAATCCCGTATATTAATGTGCAATTTGTGCTAAACCTCTAATTATAAGTTTTAGTTTTTTCTCTCACTTTCTTTAATGCCGTTTCACGTATTTATCTCAGGTTTAATGCTATAAACATGACCTACATTTTTAAATGAATCTTTAGCTCACAGAAATCACAGAAGTAGTAATACTGGTCGTTTTATCAATTATCTAATTATCTGTCTGCGTTAATTACCGACGGGGATACGTGCTGTGAAATGCGTTGTTGAGCGATTTTTTGACGTCATTATGCGAACATCATAGAGTATTTACACAAACCCAGATGATATAGCCTACTACACACCAAGGCTATATGGTGTAGCCTAAATAACGATAAAAAGTACAAAACAGTATAGTACATACATAAACCAGTAACATAGTTATCATTAATACCGCTGGCTGTGCAGTAGCCTTGTTTACACCAGTATCCTCACAAACACGTGTATAATCATTTGCCTTAGGATATCACTAGGCAATATCAATCTTTTCAGCTCCATTATAATCTTATGGGACCACTGTGATATGTTCCGTCTTTGACCAAAATGTCATTCGGTGGAGCGTGTACTGAACATCTCACCATCATTTAAGGTATTTCTCCTTTGATATTTTAAGAACACATTAAACTGAACCCATTAACCTAAAACCAGGAACACGATGGGTGTTGACTTATGAGCTAAATTAACTTCATTGTAGCTGGACAGGAATCTTGCAGGAAGCTTCCTAAAGATGGTTCCATTGATTTATTTAGTTCTATTAGCTGCCATTGGTCCATTAGGTGATTCTGTTTCGTTAGAAGCAGGGATCTCTGCTGTAGGGCGCTAGTCCTGATCTCTCTCGTTCTGTGAAGTTAAGATCTGACAGTTTTGACAGCAATGGGACACAAAGAGCCTTGACACAAGGAATAGCTTGTGGCTTGCTTCCTACGGGAAGAGCATTGATAAATGCTTTTATGCAATGCATTAGCTTGTGATGTGTGTCTCTTATAGCACCTAACTTGCGGTTTCCGTTTTACTGTTTGGTTTTCACATTACCGAGCCTTGCTCTTTTAATTTAAATTAGTCGAATTAAAATGTTTCTTTTGCGGGTAACGGTACATATACAGACATCCTACAGGCCCCAGAATTGTCGTCCTGTACCTGAAGAATCCACTTAAGTAGCAAAATTTGTATCTAATGTGAAGTGAGGTGGCACTGGGTGCACTTGACAAAAGAGTGAGCTGTCTGGAGAACTCGCTACTGATGATGCTTTGTATTCAGGCTTATGTGAAACTGGAAATAGTAATGAATTTACTCCCCAGAAGCAATGGTCAGGATTTTAATTCCCTGTTCTGTCCTTGGTTACATCCCAAGCCAGCAGGCCTGCTCTTTGATGTGAGTGTTGGGTCTTGTGTATGATCTATTCTTTCTGCTTTTTTCCATACTATATGTGCTTCCGTCTCTTCCTTGAGTGTGAGCTATAGTCTGAATGCAGTTCTACTGCTCAGGAAAAGTGGTTAATCTTGTCAGAGAGAAACTTAGAGCTGGAAGTGAAGAACTCTACAGATTAGGTGTAATTATCTTGCTGCTTAAATTCACGTACGTCTAATAATACTTCAGTCCTGTCAGGAAGCAGTGCACATTTAAACATGCAGATGAGGCAGAAAGATTCAGGTTTTATATGAGAATTTTGTCTTAACCAATCAAGCATTTTTTTGTCACTGTATCCCAAATGTAACTGGACTTAGACTTCAATTAATGGACATCTGATTAGTGGTGAAGCATGAATCACAGATATAATTTCATCCTAGTCACCATTAAGCATGGATATTTTCTGCCAACGTTTTTCTATTTTGCAGTTTAATCATTTCCCATCTTTGCTACTGAAATACCCATTTTGAGGTTACACACGTTTTCTTTCACACTGGGTGGATGGGTCATTGGACAGTGGACAGCGACGTAGCCCCCATCTCCACGACTAAAACCCGCTGAGCAGTCATTCCATTCTTCACAAAGTACACGTTTAATCGGTTACAGTACTAACCGTACTAGAGAGATTTGATCCAGACGCTTGCAGCAATGCAGCTCAAGCAGTCACATGCAATTCATGTCAAGGTAATGCTAAAAAATAAACTTTCAAAATGCTTTAAATTGTTAAACAGTTAAACAGTTGTATTGGGTTAATTGTCTGATTTGTGTATTGCTGTGTTGACTCCAGCAGTTTGGAATGTAAAAGGCTACTTAAAACAGTGTTAATAGTTTGTTTTTCAACATTTTGAGAACCAAATCCGAAAAGGCTGAACTTAAAAGTTCTAGATAGATTAAAAAAAAAAAAAACTAGCTCAGAAGATGGTCTCTGTGATGTGGGAGATTCTGTACTGACAGCCTTGCATTAATGCAAAGGAAACCGTAGAGGTTCTGTGTTATCCTGCAGAACTAGTGATTTACACATCCATAATTAAAGCGTTGGATAACCTGAATGCTGTAATGCTACCAGTGCTACAAATTTGCCCATTAGATATTTGTGTCATTAAGCAAAGGAATGCGCCCGAGCTCTTTGTCTTAATTCCAGTGTTTCATTGTTAGAACTTTTGAACAATGTGGGAAAACTCTTTGCGAACTATAGTCTCGTGTCATTTTGTCCATTTCAAACAATCAGTCTGTGACTTGGTCTTGTGCAATGCCAGTTAGCATTTTACCCATTCGCACCAGCTATTTGTATCATGGGAGTAGCTGAAGGGCCTGTACTATGAAGCGGGGTTGCTGGCTTATCTGGGAAACTTGTCAGATTTAAGGTACCACAGTTTAAATGGACTTAATATTCGTTCACTTACATTTTGCGTAGACTACCTTTAATCCGACAAGTTACCGCAATAAGCCAGTAACCCCGCTTCATAGTACAGGTTCCAGGTTAAGCACATGCAGGGTTGTATTCTATCAGTTGATACCCTTGACCACCATGCCCCCTACTGTTTCTTTTGCTGTAATGCAAGACTGTCAGTGCAGAATCTCCCCCATCACGAAGACCGTTTTCTGAGCTAGGATTTCATTTGGGTTCAGTGTTCCTTTTATGAGCACATCTGCATTATTATGGAGAGATGTAGCAATTCTGTATTAATCATTTCTTTCTTTAGGACAAGGTGGTGTAGGCGTGAATATATGCAGCACTTAACCAGCCCTCAAAGAACGAGAGGGAAGATCGGAGAGGCGTGTACTGGGGAGGTGATGTTCTGTCCACTTAAACAATAGGGCAAGCTTTAGTCTTTTGTCAGAACTCTCCATCTGGGGGTAGACCAGTTTCTGCCAGTTCTTCCATCCCCAGCTAACCTCTACTGTTTTTTTTTTTTGCTGCCATCACTGCCATCTTTGTCAGCACCCGCACTCTACATGCCTTTTTTAAATATGGTCACGTGTGCACATACATTACCCCGCACTCATTTGCATTTTACTGTAATTGCATTTTCCTCCCTCGCTCCTACGCATGCATGCAGTGCGGCTGCCAAAATGGCTGTTCTCCTGCTACACGCACGAATCCACATGTGCCTCCAGACTTCTGGTATTTTCCCCCAGTTGCTTCTGGGAGACAGATGAAGTCAACGGGCTTCACACAAGCAGCGTGGCAGATGTCGAGGTCAGCAAGGACAAGGCCATTCAGTAAGATCACAGTAGGGTCCCTCTGCAATGACCAGGCAAGACACCGAACGTGTTGCTGTAGTAGGACCTGCTGTGCAGAACGGGGCCGGTCACAGGTCACATTGATGGTATGCACACAAACAGCCTTGAGCACTCGTGTTTTGCAAGAGATTAGAAGATAGGCGAGTGGTATTTAGCAGAGCAAAGGTGTTGATTACAGTAACAAGCCAGCCAGTTGCCCTTTGTGTCACTGGCAATGCCAAGTAAGTTTCAGTTTGGATAAATAAAGCTGTTAAACCAGCTAAACTGTGAGAAGCCTCAGTATGTGTTTTTCCTACAGTATCATGTCACACGTAGATGAGTACAGTTTTGAGTACTACTGAACTTTTGGACATATAAATGATATTTAAGTTTGTGAGCAAACAATGGTGTCTTATTTAATTAGTGGTGGTGTTTCTTATTTACCTATTAGAAATTGTAAAACCACAAAGTCAAGGTCATCGAGTGAAATCGACTTTAATGCTCTAAAACTCTTCTTGATCCTCTTCTATTAAGTTTGCTCATTCTCCAGAATGTTATGAAGTTACCAATAATTCTAGTTGAGATCCTGTTTGAATTTAGCCTCATCTTGTAACCTTTCAAGAACAAATGACATGCGGCACTATGTAAAGTCACGTGACACAGGAAAGAACAAATACCTTTTGTATATTAAAACATCCTACATGAGCTTGAAAGAAAATGTAGTTCTGTTTATGTGAAGTTAACCGTTTAATTAAATACCTGTTAAGGTATAAGGGGGATGATAATAATGTATTTATGATAGTATACATATAAAATTAAATAGTTCCTCAAGGCTCCATGCTGGGACCAATCGCCTTTACCCTTAAAATAGGTTCTTGGGGGGGAATTTCAGAGGCTGATCTCTTTAAATGATCTTCATTTGCTCTGTTCATGGAATGAAATTGCTGGCACATTTGACATTTAATATCATGCAGATGGAAAAAAATACTAATCTCAAATTTTCAGCAATTTCATGATTTGTATTTTGTAAAGAGAATTTGTTTTGCATTGCTAATTGACCAGCGTCTGTTTTTATGCATCAATTGATCAGTTATTAAAAATGTAGTCATAAAGAATATAGTAAAATATTTCTAATAAATCCTAAATAACATTTCTTCTAATATTACGTTTTGGTGCCGTTTCTTGCATGCCGCCCAGTATCCCCTGTGCATATTTGACACTTTCGTTCATAAGCCGTCACTTATTGTTGTTTTTTTGATGGGTAGTCCTCTAGCACCAAGGGTACATAAATTAGTTTTTTTTTGTGTCACAGTTGCTGTCAGTGCCGTTTGTTGTGAGTGTCTGTTGTATGGATGTGCAGCGAAGCTGTCGCTCAGTCCCTGCAGGATGTGTGTGTGTGTATGTTGCTGTGTAATTTGTCTGGGTTTTAACCTTTTTGTGGTGTACCCATTTCCAGCAAGACGTTTATGGGTAATCTCCGATCGAACACATCAACGGGATGTCTGTGGGAGAGAGAGCAGCTCTGTGTGTGTGTGTGCGCATGCATGTGTGTGTGTGTGACTGCGTGTGTGTGTGTGTGTGAGACTGCGTGTGTATGTGTGTGACTGCGTGTGTGTGTGTGCCAGGGAAGCAGCACCCCTGGGGATAGCACAGTGCAGTAACAAAGCAGCTCAGTAGGGGGCTCCCTGATTCACCAGCCCCTGGTTACGCCTGGGGGGGGGAGGAGGAGGCACTGCGGAGATCTGACAGTGAAATTACATCGCAGCTGTCCTGTATCTCAGGGATGGGGGGGGGGGGGGGGCCGGGGGGGACC
>JAODUD010000033.1:4830562-4841807 GCA_026784285.1 Stomatorhinus walkeri
AAATTAGTAAGGTCACCTGCAGTGGGGGTTCAAAACTGAATGAGCAGGGGGCTGAGGAGCCAGTGACCTGATCAGAAGTGACATTCAGCTCTGACTGCAGAGGGTGGGGGACCGGTGAGAGGTGACAGGAAGACGGACATGGGGGAGGCGGCAGAGGGCCCCCACCAGGATGGATATGGCAAAATACAACAGCAAAGCAGCCTGCCGTAATGCACACGCGCGCAGACTGAAATAATGAGATTTAAATGCCGAGTCGTGGACAGGATGGTTCTGTAGGCATCCGTTAAAAGGCGAGCAGGTCCCTGGGGGGGGGGGGGTAACTCACCTGCTTGTGCATTTCGATGTTAAGGCCGTACGACATCTCATAGTACTGAAAAGGGGAAAAGGAGACCAATTTAGGCTAAATTAATTTACTACACAAAGCAGCTCTTCCACAAGCGGCTGGCTTATAACAATATACGTCTGCTTCTGCAGTCCAAGTGTGATTTAACAAGTAAGCGAGGGTTTAAGTAGTAACGGAGTGGGAACGACGGGCAACAGGAGCGCACGGGCAGGCAGACGCTGGATCGCTTCCATGCGCGGCAAGCCGCCAGCTTTTCAACAAATAAGCTCTTCCTGACAGCTGGCTGCCAGAGCCACGCTTGTGCCAGGATTCGACTGTTGCTAGGCGACGTCTAAACTCCAAAGTCAGATGCCAAAAAAAAATTGAAAAGTAGTCTTTGCCAAGATGCATCACGCGCCAACAACATAGCGGGCCCACGACGGTCGTCTTCAAAGCTCTGGTCAGTACTCAACTTGGATTTTTTGGTGTTTATAATCTGGCTCATATTTTCAGGTCCACTACCAAAGTGTTGCCAACTCTGCAATTCTGTTTAAAATTATCACTGCACTTCAGGTCATTAAAAAAAAAACTGATCCCTTTCAGTGGAGACGTTACTCCCGTTCAAGACTGGACCACTCCCACAACGGTTCACCTTATTTAGGGAGAAGGCATCGATTGGTCACAAATTCCTTACGACCTGACACTTAATCTTGAATTACTTCCCAGCTCAGTGAATCTGCTAAAATGCTCCTCTCGCGCCAAAGTCAAAGTTCGATTGCAAAAAGACTGAACTCAGCAGACTTGCACGGCGAGTTCAAACGCTGCTTCTGATCAGCATGGAGGCGAGTGTCACGCAACAGTTGGGCGCCCCTGCATTTTCAGTCTTTGGCTACAGCCCGGTTAAATATTAAGACCCCGCAAACTAGCGGATGGTGCAGTCCGGTGTCTCACCATCACGTAGTGCCTCTGGATCTCAGTCTTCTCTGTGGCCAACTTCTCACACTCCAGCTTCAAACTAGGAAAGGGGGGGAAAAGAAGAGGACAGGGGAAAGTCACATCATAAGTCAATGTGTCTTGGAACCGCTACCAATCTATATGGGTCTTCTTAGGACTCAAAACACCGAACTGCTCACTCACACACACACACAATGTCATTCAGGTGGTCTTACTGGCCACATGGCGCATGCATGCTAACCAGCGACGGAGAACCACATCTTGTCACCGGTTTATTAGTCTTCTGCTGAGTTTATGCAGAACTTCGCATTCGTTCTACTATCATCTCAGATGCATCTGCGGTGAGTCAGGATCTGTTTGAAGAAATGGAGCGTTTTCCTCTGCCGCCGCCACATTCAAGTCAATGACAGCCTACCAGTCAGCAGGAGGTCCTTAGCGGAGCATGCAGTCCTCTTAGTAAGCCTTTCCCCCTCCCCTCCGTCCTCCATGATTCGCCAACTCCACCCCACCTTCCAGCTGCTCTCAGCCACAATGACTTGTTTTCTGGCTGCAGATTTATGTAGAGGGAGCGCGTGAGCCCAGGAAATTAGAATATGATTAATGCTGCAACATTAGATGCCCGCGACAGGTAACGGGCGCACATCCGCCCCCCTTCAGTGGTCTCGTGGAGCCGCTGAAAATTGACTCATTTATCACTGCAAGCTTGGGGGGGGGCGGGTGGCAGCAGGATTAAATTCATTCCCTTGATAGATTTTATTATCAGGGAAGCGTCTCCACGTAAAAGCCCACCATGCAGAATTTCTGAATTCTGGCAAATTGACACAAGCTCGTTTTAGAGAGGGATGAATCCAGTGACATTCAATCGCACTGCGCACTACAGGGGGCGCTGCAGTCGCTTTGTTTCGTGGCAAATACTAAATATTAATATACGTCAAGACTCTCAAAACTAGGCTTGGGGGCCTGATTAAAAATATTACATGAAGCCATCGCAATCCTCGCAGCAGTGTATTTACAGATTGGGGAAACGGTGTGCAATAAATACGCACATATACGCATTAATTACGCTCAGATCACCGTAGATGTTTGATGATCTAAATCAGTACCCTGTACAGACCTCTAATGTCCAAACTGAGCTGGAAATGACACAAAACCCTAAAATAAAAAATACATTAATATGGTACCAGTGCCAACAGCACAATGTCAAATGACACTGTTTGTGTCTGATGCAGGCAAAATTCCTGCTCAGTTATACCATGCAGCTTTAAAACATTCGCAGATCTTCTGTCAGCCTCCTATTCAAGGAACTTGAATCACTCTTGCAACTATCACGCTACCTAAAACGGTAAACATTTGAAAGTAATCCGTTTGCTTCACATCTGCAACTACTCCTGGCGCAATGTCAACCAATGAAAGAGACGAACGAGCATTTCGTAATATTTACACACTGATCCCGATTATGCCACAGGGAACAGTGCTAAAACAAACAGCGTCGCATGAAAACCATGCGTTTACATACATGTTCAAAGCTAGGAGCAGAAGACTGACTGGCTGGGTACAGCAGAGGGGGGGGAGTTACTGCCAGTGATAATTAGTCCCCGGCTGAGCGGCAGTGAGACACTGACAGGGAGGGGACTGGATGACTGAGGTGCACTGGGGTGTGCTTGCAGCCTCATCGCCATAGCGACAGCGGGCCAGGCGTTCCTGTGTACCTGTTACAAAGCTGCGCTCTGCTGCCTGGACGCCATGTGTACATACACAAACTGACACGCGCAGTCACAAAACCGTCACATTTCTTTTAAATATTCCAGTGCAGAATAAAAGATATGCACACTGGAATTTAGCCTTACAAGTTTTATAGATGCCTAACTTTTATAATTAAAATACCAACCATGCTCTTCCATTAATGCTGGCCTTTTCCACATTTGTAGCTGAAGTACGTTTCCGGACCTGAACACATTTTATCATCCATATCAGCAAATGCATTTACCCTGACAGACGGAGGACATTATTCTTTGGCTTTGTGGGCCCAATTTGCATGTTTTTTGTATTTTTGAAATGGTAACATAATGAATGGAAAATGTGTGTCATGCAGGGATGGAAAGTTCAGGTCCAGAAAGTACAAATCCAGACCAAGGTTTTGTTTCAACCAACCAGTAGAATACTCTGTGATTGTGACAGACTCTCTCAACTGGTTGGGCAAAATCTCAGTTTTTCCTCAATCTCAAGACTAGGATTGAATAAATCTTTTTCCAACTACAGGAACTGTGCGTATTTATTTTTGTGTATCCTGTTTATTCCTCGACCCGCAGTCCCTAATCAAACACAGCCGCATTTAATGCAAGGCCCCCCCAGGCACACACTTGTTTTAAATTTAAGGCAGCATCGCACTAATGATTTATATTTGTACAGCATACATACTGTTACTGTAATAGTGATTTTGCTGTAGTTTCAGCGCTGGCCACATTCTCCTCAGGCACATTGATATGCACAACAACTCAAAAACCGTTTGACGGATCATTCTCAAACCTCACACAGACATTTTACGGTTGAGGAGCTGAAACTGGTTACGTTTTGAGACCAATCACCCCAAAGTCAAAGCAGTGCCATATATTCATTCATTCATTCATTTTGCACTGCTTATCCGGGATGAGGTCGCGGGAGCGGCAGTCTAAGCAGGGACCCTCAGACCTCATTGCGCGGTGCTGCACACAAAAAAATGATACGGGTGAAGATCTACGTCTGTTTTCACTTTTAAACACATTGCCCCAAAGGTGAAGCAGCAGTGCCGGCTTTTCCGCTGCCACCAAGAAAGGAGCCGTACCCGAGCTGTACCGCAAACTGGCGGTTTTCCACTGCAAAGTATGCGAGCCAAACGTGAGCAATAAGCACCCCGGCAAAAGCGTAAGCAAACCAAGCTGCTTGCATGACCACCATCTGGTTGGTCAAAATCCATGGAGGTACCAGTGTTCTGCATATGGATTATCTGACGGAAAAAGCATATATATTGTTCGTTAATAGTAGTATAGCGCATTGTGATATATTGATGCATTCCCAAAAACTCATAACCAGAAAACTTCAAAACTTCCTACTTAAAGTACTATAAAACAGCAGAATGGAATGGATTTGTAATGCAAATTTGTCAAACACTAGCAGAATTAGCATTTGCTTGCATTAGTACACTGTAAAAAAAATATATGATCATAATTGCACATAAATCATGATGTACACCGTGTGAACGGTAAAAAAAAAAAATGCGTCTCTTCTGTTTTACGGCACAGTCACTCTCCAACCTGGTGGAGCCTTTACTGAGCTGACCCTTCTGATGGTAAACCAAAGTAAGCTGGTACAGTGCAGTAACTAGTCTCTCTTCATGGTACAGTTCAGGTACAACTTCATGTATGCCAGTGGATAAGCACCACTGCTCATGTGAATACAGTAACTCTAAAAGTATTGTATGGATCTTTTTCAAACTTCACAGGCACACGGGGTAGCAAACTGGAAGTCAGCAAATTTTGTAAAAGATCACCCCAAAACTGCAGCAGATATTTGATCCCATTAGTGCAATAACTGAAAGCATTTGGCAGACCATTTTCACCCTTTGCAGACATGTTGCAAGGTTGAAGATCTGGACCAGATCAAATCAGATAAATCGCACCAAAATTGAAGAAGCACTGTACAGTGATACAGATCCTGCAGCCGCCGTCTTTTATACATGGATGTTTTGTGAATCTTTTAAGCACAAATATTCTGTGGATCTTTGCACAGGTGAGTAATTTTAAAACTGTAGGGCGTGAGATGATTTTCTGAATATTCCATAATAAAGTTTCTACTAATTTTTGAACAGAATTATCCCCGTTCTGCAAATTCTATCCATAACCGTTTGGTATCAGGCTGGGGAAATTTATCATGGGAAAATTTAATCGTGACACTATTTGGAGACGTGGGGAGTGTAAGGTATGCTTTGAATAATATCTTGTTTTAACTGCGGCGTTTTCATTGTGCAAAATTTGTCACTCAAGGTGCCCCCCAGTACGCGGAGCAGTGGTGTCGTAAGCAGTGGTGTCTTAATGGTTAGGGATGTACACTTGTAACCAATGAGGTACCCCGAGTAGGGTTCTGCTCCCCGGGAAATGAATTAGCTGCCCCCTGCTACATCAGGATGTCACATATGGGTTAAAGGCAGAGGACACATTTTGTTGTTGTGCACCATGTGCTGTGGTGTTAACAGTGACTACTGATCACCTAATTCTAAATGGCATTATTATGTGTGCGTCTGTGTTCTTCTTACCAAAGTAGGTAAACCCTTGTACATACTGTAAATAAGAATGTTAATTTTTGTGTAGTTTTTTTTTTTTTTACATCCTTCTCGTATGTTCAGTCCAGTACTGAAAAACAAAAATGCCAATGCCCGATTTAGTATCGCATCGACACTTCGCCTGGGTAGTTTTACATTTTTATGTTCAATGGTTTTATCTGCGTGAAATTGATTCATCAAGTCTGATGTAGTACTTTTGTTTACTTTAGACTTATTATTCTGTGTTAACGATATAAAACGTGCATAAAGCGGTGGTTTTAAAACCAACTGGGCGATTCCTCTCTTTTAGCCCTACATCACAAGAAAGTTTAACTATCCCACTGGTAACTATACGATTTTAATACAGGGGAGGCTAGAGAGGTACAGAAATTACCTGGGGGGCAAATATAAAATTGACTATGGAATTAATCAATCACACAAGAACCTACTAAAAATAACTCTGTATAGCCAGTTCCCATAAAGCGTATATTTCACCGATTCTTAATATTGCCAGGAAGGAATTTAAAGTAGGCCTTTATATGAGAACATAAACCTATACCATGTGTGCCAAGCTGGTTACTTTAAGTTAATGTATGTATCGCCATTTCCTAAGTATAGTTTCCCCGTTTCTGTAAGTCTTGAGCCGCGTCACCGCATCGACAACAGCGGTCGTCAAAAGCAAGTCGTCGCTTTACAAATCACTTGAACAACCTGCAAGAGGTGTGTCCTGAAAAAAATAGGTCTCCTTAGTTGCGGTGAGACATTAAAACATTAAAATACCGTTTTGTGGCGGCGACCACTCGGCCCTGAACGCCGATCCCCGCTCGGGTCATTTTCCCCGGCAACTATTATGTGCGAAATCTGAAGACCGAACCGTCGGTTGCAGCATTTCAAGGTTTTGTTCTTGGGAGGATAAAATGAAACAAGATCCTCACACAACACAGGTCTGTACAAATGATCTTGGGCAAACAGGTATTTTAATGCTAGTGCTATGCTATTGTATTCAAAATGTTCCCAAACATTAAACATCTTCTGTTTCACTTCCTTCTAAACGGAGCTTGCTATAATTTAACATAAAGCTGTTCTAATTATTTTTAGTAGGCTAATTTTCTTTTCAACAATGCTTAATCGCTAGTTTAACCAATAAACTATTCATCACTGACTTCGTTTACATACTGATTACGTCATTCTGACTACGGAATAAACGAACAAGTCAGAACTGGTCAAAACTCTAAAACTTTAATAGTAGAAACGTGAAATCCAGTAGATGCGACATTTGCATCGCTGTTTCCTAACAGGTCAATCAAGTCTAATTAGAAGCTGGTTTTAGCGACAGTTTACCAATGGGGTCGCGGGTCCGGAATTAAGAGGCTCATTTGAGTTAATTGGAGGAGCAGGTACCAGATGAACAACTGGGAATCTGCACAACACGGCGATTCAAGATGTGCCCTTTTCGGTCATTAAGGAAATAATTTACTTATACCAGCAGGTCTAATAATGTTGTTGCCATAGTAATAGTGCACATCCAAATTTATGATGCTGACTAATTAACGGTTTAAAACGTTACGGGAACCAAGAGGAGGTTTTAGAATTAGAAATCTTTAATTCTGTAACTTGAGTGAGGCAGCACACAGCGTCAGGACGTCCCCAGCCTCTCACGACGGCGGCCGCTGCTGGGAGCATCGCTGGGCGCTGTGTCTTTGCTGGTTTCATTCTCTACAGCCCATAACTCTAGCCACCCTGACCATCGATAATGAACTGAAAGCGTGTGTCAGCAGGAACTAGCAAATGGTGGGAAAAGTTCACGGTCGCAGATAAAGAGACAGGGCTGGACTGGGATTAAACGCGGCCCTGGACTTTGGGGTACCCCCACATGGTGAATTTTAGCTGCCCGCAAACCCACGGGCTCACTGGGAAAATGCTCGGAATGCCACACAGCCAGTTCAGGACTGGAGACAGAGTAAATGAGAAACACCGTACAAGACCAGCCACAGGAAAACTGTTATATTGTATAGTGGCATGTTCACTTTCATTTTATCTACTGACGCAAAACTTAACTTGTCCTTAGTAATATCATTCTAGTCACCGTGTAAATTATGCAACCTTGCAAATCCATATGTAATTCAAATGAATATTAGGACAGCTCACATTTGAAAAGCTACTTCTCAACGCCTCCTGGTCACAAATAGGAGCCTGACCCTCGAACCGTCAGATCGCCCGTAGTGTGAATCATACTGCGCTAGATCCCATCAAACCATATCGGTCATTCGCGTCGCCGAATCGGTAACCACCACTGTGGAATTCTTTCGCAAATTGGAAATGATCATTTACGTCACTCACAAAGCAGCGAGTGCAGCTTTCCATTACTTTGGTTGGAACTTAATTATTGGTCAACTGAACACAGGGAACACAGGTGGTCATTATACATTGTTCCAAGAAGATCTAGAACGACAGCACCGCGGACGTTACAAAAACACTGAACTCACTAGACTGTAAGACAGGAGCCTGAACTGTGGTATGAACAGAACGACAGTTCCTGCCATATTTAACCCATTATTAAAAAACACAGTATCTCAGATCTACAAAACAGCGCAATAAAGTGCAGACATCCAAGTATACTGGCCACAATTATCATACCAAATCAACAACAACAAAAAACTAAACAGTAATATAGTTACATTTTTGGTATGTAGGTTGTTTTGAGCCATAAGAAAGATTTTAATCCATCAGATTAGCTATATGTTTAAATCCTGAATCCATTTCAGGCTAATGACTAATCACTGCAAATGCATATATCAGTTAAATGACACCCTTGTGCTTAAATTTCTAAATCAATGAGCCCCATTTGAGGAAATGCTGTAAATATCATGTTACAGCTGTGGTCCAGACAAAACACATCTGCCAGATTTTGACTGAGATAAATGTGAACTTTTCAGCCACACACAGACACATAAACCCATAAACCACAACCTCATGCTTCGTCACACACAGGGGGGCACACGACGACGTCATCACACACATGGCGCTTCAGGCGTGGAAAACTTAAACTGTGAACCCCATTCCAAACATAAACAGGGTGTACCGCACTCTGTGGTTTACATTTAAGTGCAGAATGCAAAGTCTTATTTCCAGCAGACGTGAGCGAGGATGCCAAGCTTTTGGAACATGGGGGGGGGGGGGGGTTCAGGCATTTATGGTTTGATTCCATTCTCCGGACGCACGTGAGACATGTGACATGACGATCCCGTGCATCTGTGTGCCGCACGTGCCCCGTGCGAGCGTCTATGGGGACACACGGCATGCCGGCCACATTGGCGCACACGGGGGTGGGAGCACCTGCGGAATAACCGCAATCCTACCGTTAGGGGCTTTGCATTTCCTGCTAAAGGGTCCTCAAAGGCAGCCAATTTTCCTTAGAAACAAAAATATAACACTGCACGCATTTTAGAGCCATAAATAAAACAACTGCATCAGTCGCCAAGATCAGGCCGCAGCTGTAGACCTCGTCAGGTGAGTTTACCAGCTGTCTCCCTCCCGCTCTTGCACACACACCGCTCATATCAAAGCCTTACTCACCAGCTCCATCTTTGTCCCGCCCCCTAACCCTTCAGGGGTTCGCACTGGGTCGGCAATGATCAATACCGCCTTTAAAAGAGCCGCGCTTCTGATTGCGCTGGCCTGACAGCACGGCTGTGTGGATCAGGCATCCCAGCACGACGTGTGTGCCGGGGAGCTCAATTAGCTGACCCACCGCCCCCCGGCCCATCCCGCTGTTATGCAAGGGGACAGCATCTGGAGCGGCGTGTGGCGAAGATCAGACGGTGGCAGGCCGCAGGGGTGTGGCAACAGAGCAGCAGAGGAGCTTGCTCTTACAGACCGGAGGGACCCGATTAATTCTAGCCCATTACAATCACGGAGGGGGATGTTTGTGTCTGGGTTACGGCGTCCCGCGATGGTGCGGCAATCAGAGGCGAGCCGTATAAAAAGCTGTGAGATCACAGCAAGGATGCGTGAAGGTGCCCAGAGAGGGGGGAGGAGCCAGCTCTGGATTCCTGCATTCCAATTCGTCAGATGGCACATCCATCAGATACATATAAGCAAAGACCAGTGAATGCTTAACGTCAGCAAATCAGCAACTATCCAGTTAGTCAAACTGAAGAGCCCGATTATCCCCTTCACTCCCAGTCATCCCCGGTCTGCTCACTGGTTTGCCATTTGCACCCAGGTTTCACCAGGTCTCATCAAGCACTGAGTGCACTTTCCAGCTCGAAGGAATGCAGACTTACAAGAATCAGCAAGCAGTCATGGTGAGGCTGGGCCAGTGAAAAGCCGCTTGTCACCTCTCACTGCCCAGCTCACAGCCCTGCAGCCTGACTTTGCTACAGAGCTCCTGGTGATTGACCACGGCAGCTGGGGCTTTCGCCACCACGCCAGGGCAGGGCAGGGCAGCACTTAGCCACCCGCAGCCACGGCTCTGCCACAGCTGGCTCTGGGCCGGGTCCCGCATTCCTGGGTCGCCACAGGCGTCGACCAGCCACACGTCCACCAAGCCAAAGAGTCGATGCACAGCGGCATCAGAGTACCGAGAGCTTAACGTAGGAGCTGGAGGAAGGATGTCCATGCAGAAACAAAAAACACACGTTCCTTTATGGACTCCAGTGATGAACGACATACTTAACTGTCAACCTACAGAATGTGGACCCACAAAATGTGCTCATCTTACAATAATGAATATTAGTTAATCTGACATTTAATTAAATGTTAACACAGCATAGCTACACCACAGGCTAGTTGAAGAGTGGCAGATACCATATGAAAGTTATTCACTGCAACTGGACAGTGAAGCCAGCAAATACAAGAGCAATAAAACTATTCGCTGGAATTTCCCTGCATTTAAACTGGAAACAAAATGACTAAGCATATTTAAATTCTCAGTTCTGTACAGATACACATGCACACGTGCTAGATAATTGTCTCTCTCCTAAGTTGGTTGCACAGACATGCATACACATGATTTTTTAGCTATTCCATTACCTGGAGGGTTCTACTGAATATTCATATTAATACAGTATTAAATATTAATACTATTCCTGTTTATACATGGTGTAATTAATACTCCATGTTGTTAAGACAAATGACTTTCGATTGAATAGAATAAATTCAGGTGCAGAGCAGCCTATCAGGCTGAGGAGTCCGGTACCGCAGCAGCCAGGGGTGGGCAGCTGGCCAGAGGACCCCCCTACCTTTGGTACTGCGTCTGCAGGAACTGGAACTCCTCCTTGATGCGGTCCAGGGTCTCTGGATAAGTGAGCTTCAGAGACTGGGGGGCCCCGGACGCAGTGGCCGCCGCCGCCATGGCCGCCGAGGCCGAGGACCCCGGGGGTGGCTGGAGAGGTGCCTGCAGAGAAAGAGAAATACCATGGG
Organism: Stomatorhinus walkeri; assembly: GCA_026784285.1. Classification (NCBI taxonomy): domain Eukaryota; kingdom Metazoa; phylum Chordata; class Actinopteri; order Osteoglossiformes; family Mormyridae; genus Stomatorhinus; species Stomatorhinus walkeri. Next base: position 4,841,557 of record JAODUD010000033.1, read on the forward strand.
TTGGGGATCCAAAAACAAAACAAAGGCGTCAGAACATCAAAAAGGGGGGGGGGATTCCATTTTCAATGATTTCCCAGGAAAACACGCAGCATCTGATTGTGCCATTTTATAAATAATGTGTCACAGCTGAGAGCAAAGAAAATGGTGAAATCAAAGCAGATTATAAAGGAACAGGGCAGATATGGGGGAGGGAGGCTTAGCCAAGGGAATAGCGGGTGCGGGGGGAGACGAAAGCAAGCAGGCGGGAGTGG
>JAODUD010000033.1:4844825-4858362 GCA_026784285.1 Stomatorhinus walkeri
GATGGACAGTACCTTATTTTTTATAATGATTCTGTGGATAAACCTCACAGCATGTGGCTCAGGGGGCTAAGCCTCTGAAATCAAAATAGCAAATCGAACAGAGGCCGGGGAGCTGATAACAGCCTGTGGTTAAACAGTCATCTTAGCTTGTCTCAATCTCCCACAACCCAAGAACGCAAAACCCCACAGACACACTAACAGAAAGCTTAACCGGATACACCGGCGGTACAAGTCGCCAAAAACTGCAAACACCACCTACTGAAAGGAATTTTTTTTTTTTTTCCCACCTACTGAAAGCTTCTTTGCCGATCACCGCCGGTGTGCGTCATACTCCCTCAAGCGTTCGATCCTGAAGTTGTCGGTAACTAAGTATGGAAGGTCCAAAAGTAAATGATCTCAGACAGATCAGCAGAGCAGAGTCCACTGACAGGTCCACGGGGGGGGGGGGTCCTTTTGCTTATTCTCCCGGCAGCCCAACTGTTGCACATCATTCCTTCTCAGGAAAATATTCTTAATCAGCAATCAACTGATAACATGGGTCAGTTCGCAGACCGCACCAACACTGGGTACGAACCGAGGTGTGGATTTAGCAAATCTGAATTAGCCATTGACCACAGTCTGCAGATCCATCTCCTCCTCAGGGCCGACACGCAAATATTATCCTTGTTTTTTATTTATTTGTGTATTTTTTGCTTATTGCCTCTTATATTAAGTGCTTGGAGTTCAAACCTCGATTACATTCGCGTTTCAAAATATATTTTCAACAACAAGTAGATATTAGCATTTGAAAGCGCTTCACATTTTCCGCCCCGAGAACGATTCGCTGAGGGACACGGTCAACCCCCCCCCATTGATCCCAAGTCTCTCCATACTCGGGGAAATGCCCAGGGCCCCCTCCCCCCTTTTTTCCAAGCTCGTTATTCAAATTTCTGTGCTGTCAAAATGCATTAGCAATGGGGAACAGCTTGCCTGTCAGCTGCGTTAATTGCTGTAGGTGCTTCGCTTTATTAGCTCACCGCTACGGGACCGGGTGTTCTTTCCGTCAAGCGGCTTTCCGAGCCACGCCTGCACGACACAGACACACCGGCCCGGACACGCTCTTTTCGCTGGGGTCACCGCAGGGCGATCCGCTGTCCACACACGAAGCACAAATGCCACCCCGGCCACGACCGCCTGAGGGATCCCAACCTCCATGGATGCACATCAGAGCAACTTGCAAAATGACCGTCTCAATCACTACCGCCGCGGGTCAAGACGGGGACAACGTTACGCAACATTAGCTTTACTTACAATGTCGTTTTGGGGGAAAAACATTAAGTTCAGATTTTGTAAACTTAATGATTTCTCATTTGTGATGGTCGCGAGGCAGCCAGAGCGCACGAGACAGGGTCAGCACACATCAGGGATCAGATGAATATCACTAGGATTATATAAAGATGCCTTTATTTGGATATAAGAGCGCTACCCATAACGTAAACGGGTAAAAGCTAAACATACAAACAACCTTTTCGAATCAATCTCTAAAACCATCTAGGTTTCGGTGCGGTCATTTAAGTGATAACGTTATTGTTGTATGATTTTTTTCTCATACTACTGATTTGACTTTTGCTACATCTGCCAAATACGATTAAAGTAAAGGTCACGCTTGCTAAGCAGGTTGCTGTATATGCAGGCTCCCCGCCCTCCCGGACTTCGCAGCCCAGCAAACAGGAGCATAAATTTCCGCGCGCAGTCCGAGCCCCGCTTCCTACATTTCCAGTTGTTGCTAAGTAACAAAGTGCACCAGAGTCAAATTGCACAAACTTTAGGCTACAGCTTCTCTTGAAACCGGGAAGGAGCCGCCTCCCCGCTACATTTAAGGAATTAGAAGTATAAACATGACCGCCGAGTTTTTTTTTCCAACTAGCATGATTAAGTATTAAGAAATTCATTGGTAAAATGGTTAAAACTATTGTTGGGGAGGTGAATAACTGACCAGGCTGTTTATGCACCCTGAACAAGTGAAGTTTACAATGAATGCAACTCAGATGTTAACCCATGTAAATAATCTCAGTACCTTTTTGTTGATGTTACATTTAACAATCATATTCATTGATCACTGTACTTTTTCACCACTAGATTATTGGCAAATCAGAACAGCATAAAAGGCATAAGAGCCATCCCAAAAGGACAAAATGTAGAAGGAAAAAAACTGCTTCCTCAAATCCACTAGAACTTATATTAGGTGAAACTGATGCCTCTGAACACCTTAAAACACTGTTCGGTGAGCACAGTACAGGTGGGTCCATGCAAAGAGTCAAGGCCTTACTTTCTAAACAACTGTCGGGGGGAGGGGGGGTACAATCACTGCAACAGCGCTGGACACACACACACACACACACACACACACACCAGCAAAGTCAAAAGCATTTTGATGTAGAAAGATTAACGGTGCTATACTATATCTACTCGCCTTACCGTTACTCAATGGCTGGCTGCCTCCCCCACACAGTACAGGGCCAGACTAATCAGGAGGACCAACATGGCTGCAGTGTCAAGGTGAAGCACAGTGTTTAGTGCGCAGCCACAGTGCTGACAATCTGTAACGACGCAGTTCATGCAAGTTTCATGAAACGCCACAGACTCCTGCCTTCCAGGACCGCATCGTGCCAGGAAACAAAAGCCTTGTGGTTTGGGAGGCCGTCAGAATAGATGGCAAGTGCTATTACTTAGTACAAGGATTTAGGGAATGAGGTTTTGCACCAAGCAATAAATTGTAAAATCTGTCTACACCATGATTTTTCTTTTTTTTTTTTACCAAACATTTTATTTTCTTAAAAAATTGTCAGGCTTCTATGCTTTTCAGCTGGGATAAATGTTATGTCATGTCTGTAATATTTGGCACTGGAATAACGAAAGTTACACCAGAATTTGCTGGCTGGCTGTTTTGGACAGTGTCAGTATCCATTTTGTGGACTAAATTAAACCAAACACCCAAATTCATATAATGCTGGGTTTTAAAACTGACTGTCGAACTGCAAATAAGTACTTGACATAATGAATGTTAAAAGTGGACAGAATTGCATTTACAAGTTCTGTTCCAAAACTAAAAAAAAAAAAATCTAACAGTATTATTAAGAGTATAGATGCAAATAGATGCACTGTATAGATATTATACAGATGCAAAAATGTAGATGTAAATATGGTAAAGGGGATTGTGGGTGCACCCAATGCGGTTATGCTGTTGACCCTGCTCCGGCAAGACACTCGTAGCGACCTCAGGTGCTGTTTTTGGTATCTGTAAGGTAAGATCAGATTCCCCACCCTGCACATGGTGGGCTACAACTGACCCTGGGCTTTGTGGAATGAAATAAACTGGGGTGTAAGCTCAGCTCTATCCTGGGAAGCTCCGGTCTTATTTCTGGTGTAACCTTTTTGAAGGTAGTAATAATACTGAAATCTCCTTACCAGTTGGGGTAATCTTTACACACACTGCTGTTTCCTAGGCCTCATCAGCTCACTTAGGTCAACACGGAATGCAGAAACTTTACTAATTCCAATGGTGGAGCAGGGACACTTAACTGGTTTATATTCATACCTGTTCACCAAGTAATAACAAAAGGCATTTACAGATGTATTTATAATTTTGCATACTATTACCTATCGCGGTATTCCAATTGGGCTCACATCAGGATGTTACACAAACATTTTCATCATTTACACGAATTCCTTTGACTCTGACATGCCATATAGCCTAAATAGGCTATATTTCGGTGGAAATTAGTAAAAGAGATAGTAACAAAATTTGGCAACACGACGTCAGCTATTTGAGGTAAATAAAGCGATTAAGCGTCAGTGGTATAGACTACATCTACAGTAAACAAGATTAAAATCCTTGCAACTTGATATATTGTTACAAAATTCGGCAAATTCATAGGGCAGGAGTTGTATAACTGCTGTAGCGATACCCCTGCAAATTCGGTAAACAGCCAACGTGCTTTATCGGCAAACAACGCATCCTTACCTGAAATGTGTCGAATACGCCCCGTATCACTCACTGAGGAAGATAATACTCTCACCCCCTGCACACTGCTTATGTTTATCGGCATTAAACACCGCTTATATCTATTGTAGGCAAATCAACAAACGATACTTGAGGTCGCCGGTTGTGGTGTCCCATTATTTTGTCCAATAACGCTTCCTGGCGTATATTTACTCGGTAAACTTATGCTCATTTGAATACAAGCAAACGAAAATTCGGGCACTTGGGATCATCTAAACAACTACAAAGTGAAGCATTTATCGTAATTTTAAGTGCTGCTGTTGTTTGAACTCTAGAGCGGTATACTCACCGGGGGTCGATTCTGGGGGTACATTTTTGGGGGCTGTGAGCCTTTTGCTTAGTCCGATTGTTTTTAGAAAACAAAAGATTCCCGAGAGAAAATGTATGGAGTATTTACTGTTGGCTTCAGAAATGCATCGGGCCCTGTTTCAAAGGCAATAATGGTAAATCTTGGCTCGTCTTACACATACCCTACTCAAGCCTTCCTTTGTTCGTGTTTTAACACTAGTAAAAGAAAAAATAATAATAACACCCGCGCAGTACGGCTACAGATTCACCAGATTTTCTTAAAGCGAAATATGTGGTTCGGTCACTCCGTGTTCAGCACTTTGCTGCTTAAAAACCTCTCGATCTTCTAAAAAAATCCGCAGTTTCCCACCTTCACGTATCTGCTTCGTACCAATTCTACCAAACAAGAAAAGGTAGCTATTCAGTCTAAGTGTATCACCGAGCTCCTGAGACGGACAAGACATGCAACGCAAACGCAGCTTCCTTTGTTTCGCTGGTTTCTTCGGGCTTTCCAGAAAACTCACTCCTTCCTTCTCTGCTCAGCTCCCGTTCTCACTCTCTCCTTCCCCTTCTGACTTTCAATGAATGGGACAGACAGGAGTTTTCTTTGAGAGGGAAACAAGACGCATAGTTGTCGCCACAGTGTGATCAATATTGGGCAGGCTATAGCTAATAAGCTACGTCTCTTCTTCTTGTGCTCTTACCCATTTCTTAAGGTTGCTGCCCAGTTAATAGATACGGGTAATTACTTGGTTCTGAATGAAATAATTCACATGATACGGCCCAGAGTTAAACGAAATAATATTTATCTTAAAATGATATATTTCATAATAGAAGTGGAACAAATTTAACTTAATGCTAATTAAAATAGGCAAATTCGATTATGTACTTTTAAAAATGTTCTAAGAATGCAACCATTATTACATTGCGTATTTCACAGTCTCGCACTTGTTTTACTGAAACCCCTTTTTCTTGATTAGTGCACACTACTCAGTGTTACTTTTAAACTACTTCTCATGATCTTTCGGTTTTCCATGCTCATGTAAATTTGCTGATAGGAGGTGTGGGGGGTGCAATGGAATTGATCAATGAATGAATGAACTCTCCACGTGGGGTTCGACCCAGCTACAATCAACACGGGCAGCACCAACCAATGAGTATTTACATACCCCACGTGGGTTACCCGATGTGATTGTTGATTGGAGGATGACCGTGTCTCGCTGTTCTACACGTCAATCAAGAATGGCAAAATGGCCGCGAGGAGGATTTAACTCTTTGGAGGCAAAAATAAGTGAGGGAGATGGAGTTGTTATGGTAATCGCAATTTGCATACATTTTCCCCTTCCTTTTCAGGAATGAACTGGTAGTATAGGGGAATTACATGTTAAATCCTTGGTTGGACAGTTTTAAGGCATAAAAACAATGTTATATTTACATCTGGCATACTTATTGTTAGTAATTAATTCGGCCAGAATACCAGCGTCTAAAGAAATATAACAGATCCATGCGAATTTGCACGTCGTTTTAAAATGTAATATTCTATTGATGTTTTATTGTATAAATACTGTGGCACTTAATAAAGGTTTGATTTTAAAGGACAGTGTCCCTACAGTAACGAAGGGTGATAAGTCACACAGGAGTTCTTCCTCAAAAAAAAATCCAAGTACCATTGGTGTGTATCAGGTCATGCCATGAAAGAATCATAAAAATATCTTAGTTTGCAGATATACCAGAAGAAAGGTATACCAGCAGATATACTAGCAGAAAGAAATTTAACATCTGCGATCAACAGAGAAGGTGGTCACAGGTAGGTGGGGGGGGGCGTTTATCTTAAAACTACTAACTAAAGTTAATTCTTAGTTATGAATGCTAAATGTTGGATTTTTAAATAGACGCTCCATGACACAAGTTTGGTTAAAGTTTCCATTGTTCACACGGAGAAAAATAAACAAGCGATAGAACTTCCGAGAGAGTCACAGAGTAAGAAAGTTAATCTCATTTACAAGCAAGGACATAAACTCGACAGCAGACAGAGTGCAACTCTCCCTAGTACATCAGCCCAAGTCACAAAGTCTGTACTTGGAATACTTGGGAGTAGCACAGTGTCCTCCATTCAGAACTGACTGTACTCAACTGCCTGCTCAAAAACCAGCGGTCTAATAGCAGAGCGGGTTGTTGTGGGAGAGGTAATTAGTAAAGGCAAAGCGCAAACTCGGACACTACAAAACCCAGCCGCTGCAGTTGGATGAATTACGCCGCCCTTATTAAGCATGATTTATTCTTTTATTCAATTTGAGGCAAAAACAGAAGAAAATAAATTGCGTTAGTGACAAAAATGGTTTTCCCCCCATTAGTCTGTGGGGCATGTGTTCTTGAAAAGGCCGCAGGAAAAACCTCCATTGAATGGCATGCGAGAATTTGCACATGAAACTTCCTATAGGTGTCCCTTAAAACGAGAATACGAATATAAAAAGGCAAATACTGGAGACATTTATTAGTATTCCGGTGACATGCCCCCTTCAGAGGTTCTCATAATTAGGGAGACAGATATTGGAAAAGCAAATTCCTGCAATTGGAAATCACAACCTGCCAGAGGTGGAGCTGGGAAACACAAAGAAAGCGTGGGGGGTGGCAGGAAAAGGGAAAGAGAGCTAAATGGGCCAGTTCAGAGAGAGGGAGACTAAGATTATAAATTGAAGGACTGAGACAATTTATGTGGAACACACAGAATGTGGGAGAGAAAAGTATGAAAGGCAGATTGTACTGCATTTTCTTCTGTGGATTTTAACACCCATAGCCGGTTTCACGCCCTTCTGGATCGAGGGATCGCATTTATTATGCAGGAAGGAACGCGACGCATGGCTGTCCGACTCCTCTGGATATTTCTGGCTGAAGCGGGAGCAGGGCACAATGCATATTTGTGTATGTGTGGGGGGATTTCACATTATCGCAGACGGTGGAATGGCGAGAGTGATGATGCGCGCTCAGAATTGCAGATGAGGTCATGCCTGAGGGAGGCGGGGCTGAACCAGACCCCGGGGGGGTGGCAGACCTGCGATGGGCCCACAAATCAGGTCCGTGCGAGGGTACAACGTCCCTTTCATAAAGTTGTCACTACATCTAGGTCACGAGGTTTTGAACTAGGTCGCCCAATCAGATTCATATTATCATGTAAATGATAAATGCCTACGGGAAAATAATTAAAAGATCACATTGCAATGAGTTGTATATCGGTATAAATAGTTTATTGGGTCTTGACAAACCTGGAGCAATGTGACCAGGTTTGATTTATCTAGTAGCGGCATACACTCTTTGTCTTTATTTGCAGAGGCTGTTTTCCCCCTTTTTTGTTAAACATATATACACACGCTGCCGCAGTTCCCACCCGCCCGCGAGCTTGGCCGCCACCTGCGGCTTCCCTCATCTTTCACCATCACGATTTGCAGCTTGCGGGAGAGAGACTGATAGGCGGCCGGACCGCAGACTAACAGCTGACTGGAAGGTGAGCTGCCGTTTGGTCTGAGGCGATGTCAGCTGCCGTAATGATAGCGAGCGAGCGGGCGGGCAGGCAGGGGGTGGAAACGGCGGTGGTACAAGGAGAGGGGAAGAGGGAGATGGGAAGTCGAAACAGAGTGGGACTTGATTAGCTAATCATTTTCGTGAACGAAATTACGGTAATGCTGTTTACAACAAAGCAACACAATGTTACATCACCGTAATTATCATATCAACATTTATGTAGATAAGAGGGCTCTCGTTGTTTTGCCACTTATCATACAACAGATTTATAGTAAACAGTTTTACTTCATTAATATTCAAAGAGTTCAACAAAAAGCACGTTACGCTAAAAAGGCAGAGGGCAGCAGCCACTGAGCCCCCCAAGCCTCCTATGGACAGTACCATGGGTTTTGAGGTGACCTGTGTCGGGAGGTTCTGTCAGGTTCTCACAGGACAGTGGGAGGATGGCACCTGCCCAGCATAGAGGTGACTGATGGGGAGGCCATGTTGTTGTTATGATCCCGCCCCCCCCCCCATCAGACAGGCCTGGTGTCAGTGCCGAGACAGCGGGGTGATTTATTGGGCCTCCCCTCTCCTGGGAACCCTCCTCCCCCTGCTCCTGCATCCCCCCGGCCCCTCCTGTCTCCTTTCGGCCCCTGGAGGAGGGTGGGGGTAATGACTCGCATTAGCAGCCACACAGACCTGCGTAAATTCAATGATGCACACACACGCAAACACACACACACACTGGCATACCTATCTAAATCGGGACCTTCCATTCATTTCCATGGGAAAAACCCTAATCCCAATCACCACACCATTAACCCCTACCCAGGGAAAATTGAGGTCCCCAAATGTAACCCCCCCATTCACACACACACACACACATAAATGCACCAAGACAAACTAATATGCTTAACTACCCACAGGCAGCTGTGTCTGGGAACTTCATTTTTAATTCTTCAAATCACATTCTCAACATAACAGATTAACGGATGGGAATCCACATCCGACACTCAGCAAAATCCTCTCGTCAGTTTTATTCCGTTTCAAAATATGATCTTACTTGCTTACTGGCATAACATAGATGAGGAGGCATTAAAAACACAGACACACATATATACAGCAGACAGATTGGATTATATTCTCCTTAATATCTTGTCACTGTAGCTCATATTCCAGAGCCGCACTGTTGTCAGGCATCCTCATTCTGGAAAATGAATGACAAGAAATCAACACATCAAGCTTCTCTTTGCCAGTGTACAAGCATTTCACAGCAGTCGGCAAAAGGCACGTGTTGAATAAACATACGTGTGTGTAAATCTGCCTGTGCACATACAGATCATCCATACATTCATTATTCTGGAAGCAGGAGGGTGATTGGTCATAGCACATTTACAAAGATGCATAAACTATATCATCATAATTAAAACTGCCATCTTGGTCGTACTGAAATGTGGAATACCACTATCCTTTGTATACTTGTCGCTTTATCCTGATGCTCTGTGTCATTCAAGTATTGAGAGCCAGTTATAAATTCAATATTTCAATAAGAGATTGTTATTATAGGTAATATCTAGCACTGAACAATTGAACCATTTTTTCCTGGGCGAAATACGTTGAAGCATCTCATATTGATCTCCCCAGATCGAAGTGATAACACATCATATTCCCCTTTAAAAGAAGCTTGCAATGGGTTCATATCCCTGCTCTTGACTGTGGTCTCCGATCTTTACATCGTTCGCATTTTTCTGTGTTTTGGCCTCTAATTAGGTACTCTGAAGCAGTGAACAGGTTTTAAAGCCAGACGACATTGCATTTATTATTATTGCCATGCACGCTGTGGATCTCATCGCGCTTTTGTAGTTTATAGTCGCTTTCGTAATTCAGATTTTGCTGCTGGGATTTTTCACTTTATGTGCTTAAGTTCCACGTTTGGAATTTGGCTCCAGGGACTTCGGCGCGTTTGGCTGAGATTCAACACAGCTTTCCATAGAACATCATCTTGTGCGGTTGCTTTGTGCTCTTGCTGTATCGTCTGTGATTGTGAAACAGTAAGGCAGGGAGATAAAATGACCCAATTAATGACCCTTTGTCTGACGTCAGAGCGTGCGCCGTTCGCTGTTTACATTAGCTGTTTTTAGCCTAGCAGAATTGGTAATAAGGCTTCTGATTGGCCAACCTGGCTTTACGGTCAGAGTTATATCGCCGCCTGTTGGCTTGGCATGCTCTTGACAGCGTTTCAGCGTTTTTATATGGACGGAGATTTTCTTTAATAACGGAGGGGGCAAACACCGTTATTAAAATACCCGTGTGGACAAGACCCTAGTTACATGTGACTGTGACATGGCTTAAGTTGTCATCCCTTTCAAGGTGCCTACTCCTTCCCACCCTGTGCTTCCTGTTAGGAGCTCCTGGTACACCACATACGTAATGTAATGTATACAAGAACGTAAGAATTTTACAAACGAGAGGAGGCCATTCAGCCCATCAGGCTCGTCTGGGGGAGAACTCCGCTAATAGGGCAGAGCTGTTAAAATATTATCTAGCGCAGATTTAAAGGAACCCAAGTTTTTAGCTTGCATTAAACTAACAGGGAGACTATTCCATCCTCTAACTACACGCTGTGTAAATAAGTGTTTTCACATATCCAGTTTATAATGTTCTCCCGCTAATTTCCATCTATGGCCACGAGTTCGTGCATTTGAATTAATACTGAAGTATGTATTTGGTTGAACAGCATTCTAACCTGTCAGACTCATACATACCCGGATTCATAGGCGTCGTTAGGTCCAATCACACCAGTGTAACTCCGAGTATTTCAGCCCAGATGCCAATTATCTTAATAAAATAAAAAAAAAGGTAAAACCCCAGGTGAGCTTGACACATACCCATCCATCTTCTAACTACTCATTTCCACTTTGTTAATAAAACTGGCGAGATGATCAGGAGGACAGGAGAACTTCACCTTCGCAAACTCCGGCTGCCCCTCTGTGGTCGTTCATAGGAACTTCACTGTGTTCCTCTCGTCGGACTGGCGCTGTCGATAGCAATGACCAAGACGAAAACCGCACATTCGCTGCTCTTTTTACTTTAATATTTTCTACAAAATGCTCATGCAGAAGACCTGCCGTCAATTTAAACGTCTTCTTTAAAACTGGACTGTTTTTGAACAGAAAATAGCATAATTCGCTACTATTAATAAGTAAACTACCCATGTAAGAAAATCGACAGGTAGGCCTATATGTGTGTGTACATTATTTGGCTTTAGAATAGAGACAAATACTGCCTATATTGTAAGATCCTGCATATTATCATTAATGTACTGATATGTGCATTTCGGTTGAATCTAAGTTGCAAAGTAGTTTATGACTTTTGAAATTAATTAAGATTTTACATATAAAAACGTATACATTAAAACATTTAAAAGCTTAAGTCATTTGAGAGGTTCTGAAAAATACTCATTTGAAGCTTGTGCTCGATCCTTGGTTCTATGGTGTAATGGTTAGCACTCTGGACTTTGAATCCAGCGATCCGAGTTCAAATCTCGGTAGAACCTGTAGAAGTTTTCTCACAGTTCGTGACTAAAGGTACGGTTCTGTTTAAAGAGATGTTTGAATCTAGGACGTAGTAAATCTGTATGAAATGACACTTTCCATACAGTCGGTCATGTTTTTATTTATACTTTAAATGGCGACGTTATTCATTATTTTGTATTTAATTATTCTATGACAATCCGATTTCGAAGTTTAAAAAGACTACAATAATTGGTCTATGAAAACATAAAACAATGTTAATTTTCGAGGTCAAATACCCATTTGCCTCTGATGTAATTTTAACGGACTCTCATGTGATTTTTATGCACGGTTCTTTGTCAAGATCTATGTTAATTCAGTTGTTCTTTCGTGATGTATATTTAGAAGTGAATTTCATCCAATATCAATGCTTCTTCCGATCGCTTTATTGGTGTAATTGTTATATTTCCCCACCAGAGAGTCTATCTCGACTAGAGCTTCCATTCATTATCTCGAATTAACTCAGGACAAGGGTATATAGTAAGTGGATGGATGGAAATATGCATATGTTTTTAAAACGTCGTGAAGAGCGGATTGGGCATTTTCAAGCGCATTTGCTTGCTAGTCTAGATTGTTTTACTCAGTGTGAGTTCAACATGTTTCAAAGACAATGACGCTTTATCCTCTAGCATTAGTGTTTCAAATGGAATCTAAGCATAAGATATACAGTACATATACTTTAAGACCTACATTTCATGTTTCATCATTGACAGTAATAAGGGTTAATACAGTCTCAGAAAAAGGGTAAAAATTTGTACCATAGCTTGCCACAGGGTCTGTACCCTTGTAATTGTACCCTTTAAGGTACAGAAATTGTCTCTGAGGAACATCACAAAGGCACAGGCAATAATGTACCATTAATAGTAAAGAAATGTTCCCCAGAGTCAATTTCTGTATCCTACAAGGTACAGCTAAGGTACAATTGGCAGATCATTGAGGGTACAGCCCCATTGACAAGCAAAGGCACAAATTTGTACCCTTGTTCTGAGACCGTAAGCACATTATTATTTTTATTATTCTTATTAATAATAATACTTGGAGGGGAAGGCTGACACTCCATGGCCACTGCAGCCTTGGTTTCCGATTCGCTCTGAACTCTAGCTACATTTTAATGAGGCATGATGCAATATGTGACTAAAGTGACAATATTTGCAGTCAACAAATGCCTGTAATCGAAGGTAAATGTAAGGCGCGATTATATATGAAATTTCATAATTATAATCCGAAGCATTACCACTGTGGGAAGTGGTAATTGACTAAAATTTTCCATAAAATCTAAGATGACATTTCACAGTATTATAAGCATAAACATACAGAAACCACTCACTGCACTGGACTTGGCTTCTGTGAGTAACTGCTGGCATCCATTCTAGGGCTCATGGTGCGTTTTAAGCCATTATTTTAGGATGGGTTCTAGACTGTGACAATCATAATGAGAAATGCGCCCAGGAAAAGCTGATGGGTACATCATCTCTATAATATCATGATAATCACTGGATTTGAACCCGCAAGTGGATATTGTAATCTGGACCATTTCTGTAGGACCTTCCCCAAGGTGCTGAAGGAACGTTCCTCTCCAAGAACGACACAGGCCAGGACTCTCAACAGAATCCCCAACAGCGTCACTGCCGGTATCAGCATTCATAGCCAGCAAACTGCATGAAGAAGTACAGGATTAGAGCATGCACTGCAATCAGACTGCAATCAAGTGCAAAGTATGTGCAAAATATGCCTTTGCTTACTGTGCTATGATGACAGATAACAGATAAGGAGCTGGTGTGTGCATCCAGAAAAAAAAACATGAAATGTGTATGTTAACTAAGAATGTAAAGATATTTATTTTCAAGAACCTATAATTCAGGACATATTTTTATACATTTTTAGAAAAATCATACACTTCACTTGTTAAATGAAACTTGGTAACCATTGACCTTACCTGAACCCAAAAAAAAACGTATCCTGCTTACCGTATGTGTTAATGCATGTATCTGACGAACACATAACCTATTATTCTATGTACCTGTGGCTTACTGACAAGCCAATTATGCAAAAGTGCAAAATGACAGCATAGAACATAGCACAATGATGGTCTCCCCAATTTCATCTCAGGCTACTAGAGGGGGGTCTCTGCCCC
>JAODUD010000033.1:4881021-4896069 GCA_026784285.1 Stomatorhinus walkeri
CCACGGAACACCAGTCATAAAAGGGCTTCCGTCTGATCTCGGGATCCTCACGGAGTTTTGCAGATATAGTTATCTGTCAGCACCGACCCTCTATAAACAATAAGTTCTTCCTACACCAACTCATCTTTCACCATGTTTCTAGCAGTTGCAGTGGAGTCATTTTTTCTAGAGGAAAAGGAAAACAATTCATTTCCATGCAAAACAAAACATTAAGAAGCATACTCCACTTTTCCACATCATATCCATAAAAACCATGAATACATTAGTCTCTGCCACATGCTGCACACATTCACTGCAAGTTTGTGTTTTATTCACTTGATTGCGAGTATATTTTATTTCTGGTGTTTCTGTTAGAGAGGGTCAGACAAACAAACAAAAAACCAAGTGAGTGCTCAGTCTATTGTTTATAAACAAATGAAGGAGCTTGTATGTGGAACAATAATGGATCAAAATAACAGGCCACAGATACAAGAGCCAAAGTCCAGCCAACCTTGCACATCTAGGAGACTCTTACTTGGATCAATCATATTAACCTTCTTTAAATCTAATAAATAAAAACTGCACAGATTTTGTCATTTCTAAATCATATTAAAGTGCTCAGGGGTGCCCCCTGCAGGAGGAGAGGCTCGGAACGCCTGACCACCAGAAGGTTCCGCCCCTAAGTTCCGGCCAACGCCTTTGTGGCAGACTTTAAGGAGCTCAAATCACCATGTTCCTTCGGGAGTCGCACCCGTCCACGTCACGCGGCGTGAGAAGTTCTCACATGCTGAGCCGGTGAAACAGGCAGACTTTGCCCTCACCACCTTATCATACTGCTGCCACAGATCACCTGTGCAAACAAACCCAGCGCTGATACTTTGAACTGGGTTTGGCAACAGAAGCAATAGGAAAATACCTTATTGCACATTTCCCAGTGATTTTATTTATGATTGTAAATAAGAATAAATCTCATAATAGCTGCTCAGTTGCTCATGAAACGGGCAAAGTCAGAGGAAGGAGGAGGCAATTTGGGTGATGTGGAGGAGAAGTGGGAGACTCACACAGACTATGGTGGGAGTAAGAAAAGGAGGAACCACAGAAAAGGCTATAAAACAGTACGTGACGCATTATTTGTACAGACACATGCCCATTTCCTGTGAATACCATACTGATCAATATCACTAGTCTGTAGGTAACAGCAACGGGTAGTGAGAAGCAACTAATCAAGCACACATCTGAACACACTCTGAATCCATTACTAACACTCGTAGCGACACCACAAATGTCCCTTGGGGCTGACTGACGCAAATGCATGCTTACAGCCTATGATCAAGACGCAGAGTCTAATCACTGTGCGACATAATGCCCTTTCAGAATCCTTTTCATGAGACAGACAAACAAACAAACACCTTGGAGTCCAAGGGCTGACACGCTAAATGGCTCAACCGAAGACAAAAGAAAAACAAAAACACAAAATCGCAGGAAATGCCACCGCAGATTAAACCACAGCTCAGCCCTTGAAGCGTTCTGTCGTCGAGCATGATCCTGTGCGTCTGGGTTTCTCAGAGTGAGCATGTCCGGTGCCCGATATCTACAAAATAAGTTATGCGGCATCTGCTTAAAGGACCAAAGTCGATAAAGCTGAGAACACGTAGGTGGGTTAAGGCAGGAGCACTGATGTTACTGGGGACTCCCTACCTTCGGGAAGTTTTGCACCACTGAATGAACACCAGGTGTCATTACCTTTACATTATTTTATTTAGAGGAATAACGTTTGAGAAAGCAGGACAGGGTCAGACAGTCTTTGGAGCAATTTGGGGATGCGGGTCTTAGTCAAGGGTCCAGTGAAAGCACAGGATTTGAACATGGGTTCTAATCCAAAAAGCTACACATTCCCCCAATCCACAAGTTATCGTTCTACCTTCTTTGCTCAGAAAATATTTTATTAAACTGAAACCATGTTTGATTTTTTTTTTTTTAATCCAGGATGCTGATTGGTAGGCAGCATTATCCAATATGTCAGTGGCAGACAGCAATCCAACTGCAACAGCTAATTACACTTACCTGTAATTCAGAATAAGAGCAAATAAATAAAGGGTGCAGGGTGTACTGTTACCTGTGAATGGGCAGGTGAGACTCGTTCTGATACGATCCAAGCCAAACAGTTTATCAATGGTAGCTGTGAGAAACTGATTCACATTATGATATCTGCACCCAAAATGATCATCTAGCCAACTACTAAACATGTATCCTGTTGGCGAAAACTAGAGACAATCCTGTGAAATCCAAGTAATAAAAGAATGGGAACATGATGGTGCCACTCTACCACAAAACATTTTCTATGTCCTTATTTTTGCTTCAAGGACAAACTGTAGCAAAGTATGTGGGATGTAGCTGTCCGGCGGCAAAACGCTGGAATATAGGGAGCCATCATGTGACTATGTGAGGTCTAGATAACAGAATATGCAGCTGTGACACAATAAGCAGGCCTGCATCATGACAGCACAACTGAACTTTGTAATGTTCAGGCATTTGTTAAACCACACCGATAAAAGGCGTGACGGAGTGTTTGCGTCTTGCGTCTTGTGTACACACATAAAAAGGCACGGAAAATAACATCGACGGGCAGCCATTCCTACATCTACCCCCACATCCAAGGCCCAGTCACAGTAAAAATTAAAGTGTTAGTGGCACTGTGGAAAATGCCATGGTAAGATGCTAAGCTACTGCATAGCTCTTAGGAAATCTGGCCCTCAAGCTGAAGTTTTTCTAATCTCATATCAACATTTTTAGATTTTTAAATTATTTCTTTTTGGCATGCAGTTACATCTATTTATTTTAATTCAAACCAATTTACATATAGAAAGTTATGAACAGAAAAATTACATGCATTATTTACACACCTGTGCATGCCTGAAAGATTTTGACACATTCATATTTCATGCTAAATATTTAAAAATAAAAATTTCAGTTCACAAATTTGCTGACAAACATCTTTCAACAGAGAATTAATAAGACCAAGTACCAACTGGGTAATAGCAGTCAAGGTTCGACTTACTAAAGAATTAATCCAGATGATCGTTTTATATAAAAACAAACATAAAAAATGCATATTGTAAATTCAGATTTGTAAATTGCGAATACTATTCCAGTGGTCTTTTCCTTATTAATGTCAAATAAAGTACAAAACATACCAAAATATAGGTCACAGACAACAGGAATCTTTAACGTTTTCTAGACATTTACTAAGCCTCCACGTTTATGTATGTAGGCAACGTCTGTAAGTAATATTTTGCACTAATACGGGAAAAGCCAGAGGAATATGCTCCACAATTCTGCATCAAGGGGAAACTTTGCCAAGTTCCTGCGGACATTTATTTTGTGGCCGGCAGTTTATAGGAAATATGACAGACAGCATGCAGTGCAGAATAATCTAATTAACCGTTCACAGTAGCGTATTTCTCCTTAAGATTTATCACAGATATTAATAGGTCTAGTAGTAAGCAATTAGCAACCAATATTTTAAAAAATACTCTGTGCGGTGAATATCCTGGGTAACAACCACAGGGACACAACTGGGTATTTTGACGAACAACATAAATGAGACAATTTACTGTATACTTCATCTAAATAATTATGTTGCATATGTTGCGTGTAAGAGATAATATTTACCGTATATTGAAAATGGCCTTATTCCTACTGAATGCTTCGTATGTCGTTGGCAGTTTTTTTTATCGCCATGAATATAGTATAGAACAAACTGTAAAATAG
Organism: Stomatorhinus walkeri; assembly: GCA_026784285.1. Taxonomy (NCBI): domain Eukaryota; kingdom Metazoa; phylum Chordata; class Actinopteri; order Osteoglossiformes; family Mormyridae; genus Stomatorhinus; species Stomatorhinus walkeri. Next base: position 4,884,772 of record JAODUD010000033.1, read on the forward strand.
TAAAAACGGCGACCTATACGTCCATTTTATACCAACGCCAGGATTCGGTCGGGAAAACGGTTAAATGTGACCATTCTGACATGCCTTTGAAAATAAAAACATCTACTTACCAACCAAAACGCACATTACATCCATTAAAACAAAAAGCTTCTTTTTTCTCAAAGTCATGGTTGTTTCCATTTCGTCCCAAGGACCCACGGTTTAGTTTTAAAATGATATACAGACTCTAAGCTGTCGATTCGCTTAAGGATTTTTGCAACAATAATAATCACAAGCGGTGGAAAAAAAAACAGGATAATTCAGTAATGCATTTTGAAAACACTGTTTCTTGTACTGCAAGTTCTTCCGGCTTAACTTCCCTACCTGCCCTGGATTGTTTACAGTGTAGGTGTAGTAATTAAGGATAATAAAACACTTCTGCAAAAGCAGGATACCGGCTCAGTCAAAAAGGGGCTAAATCGGAGTCTCCACTTCTGTCTCCTGTTGCGCACATTGCGATACGGAGGAGGTTGTAACTCCCGAAGAAAAGTACACGGCACCCAATTCTTTCCATAAACGAGGCCAGCTAACGATCCCTTCTCACTCTTCCTAGTTCTGTCTCCACTCCCAGAATCTGACGTCAGGTTGCTCCATGCCAAGGAATGGGGGAAAAATAAGTAAAAAAAAAACAGACGGACAAATTCCAGACTTCTGTTTAACCATTAAATTAATCCAGGCGAAGAGACAGGGTCTCTGATTCAATTCTTAAATACATTCTTTAAAAGTATAGTATGAGGTAAAAGGTGTACGTCTACGTTTAAATATCAACTATTTTGGAGATACGGAAATACTCCTTGAATGGGACTGGTGGTGGTATATTGATATATTGATCTTTGAATATTCCGACTGAAGACAAAAAGAGCGACGTAAGACCAGTTACCTCGGGCTCTTTAAATGCAAAACACAATTACCTCACTGATTCCATAGCAAAGTATGTAACAACGCAATAAAGTCTAAGAAGTGCGAGTTTTGCTATTTCATATTACGGAACTGATCCTTTGGATTTGTACCGCTAAATACGTAATAATCGATTTAAGACCGAAAACATTGCAGGTGACGTCTTTACTATACTCTCCCCACGCATCGTACATATGGTGGCTTTAATGTATGTGATTTTGCTTTGCTCCCAAAATCTGGTATGCAGACAAGGGAAGTGAAAAGAGCAGTAGATTGTGTGGAATCCAAGCATGGAGTTGAGAGTGTAAGAAATGAAACAGGATGACATTATTCAGTAATACTGTTCAACTGCAGGACAGAGTGCTTTTAAGTGTTTGTGAGATGAGCTGCGGAACTATAATCAAACTGGTCCACTTCCCGCCGCTAAAATCCGCACATCAGACAATACTTGAACCATTTTTTTATACAGGTAAGAAATGTTACCAGAGTCTACAAAACGTGTATATAATGCACGAATATAACATGCTAGTGGGATCTAGCGTTAGTACTTGAACAGCCCATAACGCAGCGTGAATTAGATTTGTGACGCCCTTGAATGATTCTGTATTTTAAACTATTGTTTTGAACAAAATGATCTTAGTCACCGCACTGAATCGTTTAGGAGTGAAATAGATTATACTATTCAGGACTGACATACCATCTCTGGGGCGCCATCCCCTGCTGTATCGTTGTAAAGACGTTCGAACGTGTCAATATATATTCAATTAACATTTAAACATTTGTATAGGAAATATATATACACTAGGGATGTGCGTAACGGCACTTAAATATTGAGTCTTTCTGTTTTGAATGTTTTCATTTTGAAAATCGAAACGATCGTACCTCTCCCTCTGCGAATTTTAATGCCACCGCTCCCCCCACCCTCGTTCGGGTTGGGCCGGCAGTGAATATCGATACTAACCATAATATTACTTGGTCCATCCCCAATATAGGCTAAACATTTACATATTTTATGTAATTACATTTAAGCAAAAGGTGGACAACTCGGAATTAAAATGTCCTGGGAAGACCCCCACGAACAAAGTCTCGGAAGTGAATACATCAATGAGCTATATTTTGCTGGACCAAGTTAAAATAATATATTCACTGAAAAGAACTGTGATTTCTGTCTATAATTTCCTGGTGTGAACCCCCTGATATGCTTTAAAACCAAATATTTCAAAAACTGCTCCTTCACTTGCATCTCAGCATTAGAGCGTTATGTTGACATGCTGCGGAAGAGCCTGATTAACTGTATCAGGTGTGTTAAATTAGGGCTGTGCATGAGTTCTGCAGGGTGGTAGGTCTCCGGGAGCAGGAGTGAGCAGTGCTGATCTAAAGCACGTCCAGGACAACTCTGACACCCTGCTTTTATCAGGGATTCCAGCTGTAGGAAAGATGGTACTCTGCCTCAGAACCTTGGAACCCAGCGTTGTACTTCTATCAACAAAGACTCTTTCTCTCTGCATTCCTTGTAGTTACTGCAACTTGTGGTTTGCTGCAGGGACAAATTCCCTGTGGCCATCTTTTGTATGTGACCTGCAGACCCCAACCTGACCCCAATGCACCGAGTATTTTATTCCCTTTTGATATCTTTTACCTGTTACTTTATCATATTTGTACTTCATGGGCCACCCAACACCGATTCTAGTGTAGAACAGTACTAAAAGAAGGACTGTAGAGCAGCGTTTCTCAATCCAGTCCTCGGGGCCCCGCAGACAGTCCATGTTTTTGCTCCCTCCATGCTGCAAATGTGGACAGTCTGGGAGGGAGCCAAAACATGGACTGGCTGTGGGTCTCCGAGGACCGGATTGGGAAACACCGCTTTAGGCTTATATTGATGTCAAGTCCTGGTGTTCATTTCTGTTTGTAGGGAAGAGTTTGATTGGATGAATGAATGCCTTTTATTGTCACTATACATGTGTAATGAGATTAAGAGCATCATCTTCAGTGCAAACGTAGAAACGACAGTAAACAATAAACAAATAGTGCAAAAGTTCTGCAGCGCTACATACATATGGAATAACTAAATAGGGTTTTAAATATAATATACAATGTGATATGCATCACATTGCTACCATCATCAGTGTGATATTGCATACAGTAGGCATTTATTCAGAAAATTGGTTCTGAAATATGATGCATCTTATAATGAAAGCCAGGTGGTGTAATCACCAAACCATGTGACTTCCTGGGTGTCCTAATTGGATTATCTATAAAGGCAATCCACCGCTTCTTTACATGCTACCACACTAATTCAATAGGCTTTAATCAAGAGCATTTTGCAGGACACGTAATAGCAAATATATCGTAGTAACAGATCTGAACCAGTGTGTGTGGAATTTGTATGTTCTCTCCGTGTTAAGGTTTCCTGTCAAAGGCATGCCATTAAGTCTCTAAATTGTGTTTTGTGTGGTCCCCAGCCTTGTGCCCAATACTTTGTGGTACAGTCCCCAATCCCCACCTTCTGTATAGGATAAACAACTGGAAGATGGATGACGCATGGATGTATGAAAAGCACTGCACGCCTTTTCTAGTTAATTTTAGGTCAACATCTAAAGTATGGAAATAGCACACCCTGCTGGCAGGATTTAGACAAGACTACAGCATTTGGTGGACAAGCTGCTTCGTCCATCCTTCCTAGACAGGTGTGTGGAACCAGCAGGTTCATTTTCTTTTTCTGCAAAGAATTTATTTTTGCTAAATAATCCTCCCAAGCAGGGGCACAGGAACCAAAGGGGCTTGTACAATTTTTTATTTGACTTCATTCACCCCCACCCCCATAAAAAATTATTAGGTTGTCTCCCCCATATAAAGTCTCAGCGCATGCTGTTGCTCCCAAGGATCCTATGAAATAGTTATTCCCATAATGCTTTGCAGCTGTAAGGTTACAGCCGATTTCCATTCCGTTCCAGTCATAACACAACAGCAATACAAAGAGGGGCAAAACAAAATCTATGCGATATTTTTTTTTTGCAGAAAAAGAATCACGTCTTGAAACGTTCAGCTGCCATCTGAAATTTTCCTCAGTGATTTGTAATCTGCCGACAGATGTGAACACGTGGTGACATGTGGCAGACGTTTACCACCAGCTTGGCCGCTCCAGTTAGTATTCCTAACAATTTCTTTGTATACAAACCTGATACTTACAGTAGCATTGTTTGCAGTTATGATTCTTGATGTTTTTATTAAATGTTTTGCATAATGTATATTTCTAGCAAAAAGAAAAATATATATAAGACATTTCAAAACCAAAACATGACACCAGCTCCTGCAATTAAATTTTGTATTATGCTGAAGTAAAAAATGCTGTATAACAATTTCTATAGTACAGTACCATGGCAAAATAAATACTTCCCTAAACACTTTTCCCTAAAGATACATTTTATAATTCAAAGCAAAACATAAAACGTTAACACTGTCCATCTTCTGGATTTTAGAGGTTAGGAAATACTAGTAGGTTTTTTTCCTGTTTAACATGATAAAATCCATTTGTCCATCTCTTGGCTGTAACAAAGACTGGAGACCATATGTCAGAATAGCCACTGGTTCTGTAGTCCTTAGTAAAAGTCTAACAGTTAATTTATCATGGGTCAGTATACCAAACGAAAACAATCCATTTTAATACACAATGCATTCTGCTTGCACACCTACATCCATCTACAATCATGCATCACTGAACATTCTTCATGCAGCCCAAAGAATAACTGCCCATAAAATTTTATTGTGTGCTTGCACTTATGAGCTCATCAATGGACTCAAATTCCATTCAGGCCATACCTGTGCAAACCTGACCAAGACAGGTGGACAGATACACAGAATTTCTGTAAAACTGTATGACAACCCTTCTGTTAGGAGGTATTGAGACTCCGGTACAAAGCTGCCCCACCCAGCTGATCATGAACTATCTTCTTTACCACTCTCCACTTACATCATAAGGGATTTTTGGATCTTGATAACGGGAGTGAATCTGATTAAGCTCTCTGATGTTCTGCAGGCCATCACTGTCCCTTACTGTCCCACGCTTTTTAATGTCCAGGTCCATAAATGTGCCACGTTTCAGCATTAGCCACTCAGCTGGACAGCTTCTTATACCTCACCCTCATCACATGGTAATCATTTGCTTCTTCTGGAATATCCCGAAAACTAGATTCCATTATGAATATACTGCATATTCACAATACTCATTGGGTATCAGTTTCCTCATAGCATTATCTACTTTCAAGACAACGCTCACCGGAAATTTTTAAAAGAAATGTAGTATTAAAATTTCCCTTGGAAAATAGTATGAATGTTCTAGAACAGGGGTGGGCAATCTTATCTGCAAAGGACCGGTGTGTATGCAGGTTTTTGGGATAACCTGTAGGTCAGCTGTGCAAACCCAGGTGTGAGGACTCTTCAGCCAATCAGTCCTTTAATTATTAATCTAATTAGGGAGTTGCAGCGAAAACCGGCACACACAGCAGCCCTTTGTGGATAATACTGGCCAGCCCTATTCTATAACATTTATTATTACTTAGTTAGCAGATGCTTTTGTCCAAAGTGATATTCATTTCTGAGAAAGCAGGGTCCCTAGAGCAAATGGGAGTGAAGGGTCTTTGCTCAAAGGCTGAACAGTGAAATCACCATGTCAACCGAGATGTAACCCACCCTACAAACAATTTTCAGTAGTCGATAAAAGGTATGGCAATGGTAAAAACTGCTGACAGGTTCCTTTCACGTTCACTCTGCACTGCATCATTTCCTTAGTTAACATTTATAAGATGGCAAAATGGGCTAAAACTCCTAGTCTCACCAGTGATGACAGTGAAAAATAACGGTGGCTTCCTTACAAGGAAACAAACATTGCAATGCTGCACTTTAAAAGCCCACACTAGGAACCAGTGATGGTGTCCAGAAGGTCGTGGGTTTGAGCAAGGCTCTTAAGATTAACCGCTCTTTCACTTATTTATACGGTGGTGCGGGTTGCAACTCTACCTGCAGCTAGAGCTCATTTGTGCTACAACAACATAATTTCATATGAAGACACACAGCAGTTTTCGGGGAGCAGTGTCGAGGAAAAAAGTCAGACAAGAAAATAGGTAATTACAATCTGACAAAATCAAATAGAAAAAACGTGTTTTGAATCAAATGCATAAAATTTTTGTTATCCAGTGCAGCCTACTGCTATTTGTATGTTTAAAATTAACTTTATTAAGGCTAATTCGTTTTAAAATTCTTTGTAAAAACAGATCCTTGCCCTTAATGAAATGAATTACAACATTTAATCTTAATTATCTTTAATAGTAATTACAAGAGTTTGTTTGAAGGGTAATGACTAAATTCACAGGATTTAAAAAAAATATTTCCACAAACACAGCTTCAATAATTTAGGAAAGTTTGTAAAATTTCCCACTTTCCATTAGAAGTTGCATACAATAATTTTAGAACCAGACCAAGTGGGGCAGCTTTATGAAAATACAGAGCAGCAAATCCTTGAAAAAGTTGAACAAATACATACTGATAATTAGTATTTACTTGTAAAATAACTGATTATCTTACAATAGTCCATTTTTATTGCTGTCAAGTGTTTTAAAGATGTATACAGCCATTCTGAATCCAGACTGCAGCCATCAACTACAGCAAAGATTACCAAGCTGCGCTCAAACGGCCAAATTCCCCTAAAGCCAGCGGTCATAGGAATGCTCATACATTTGAGAGTAAATATGGCCTTTTCCTGACCTGCACTGTTGAATTGGACTGAAAAGAAGTTCGCATCATCTCGCTGCAGCATCATTCCTCCAGCTCATCCACAAACCTTTTGTTTGCAACCGACTGATGCAGCTCTTCCAAGCTGAAGGGTGATTCTAAGGGAAGTCTGACATTCAAATCGGGACGCCATGAACCTTAAACATTTAAATGTGACTGGGTGAACCCACCTTCAAACAGAACTGCTAAACACAGATTAAGAAGATGGTACAAGGTTATTTGTAGCTGGAAGCCAGAAAATGTCAGGTAGCAATTTTTGTCTGTTAAATATTCATGAATGCCATATTTGGCTACGTTGTTTTTTTTTTTCTTTTCTTCAAATGCAGAACAGTTGAGCAACAGGGATATGCAAAGCATAAGTTTGCACACTCTCTGCTCCTGCGGAATGCATGATTAGCAGGGAGCTACATCAATCTCATTAATGTAGATTTCATTAATCACAGACAATAGATCCATTTGTAACAGGGATGCAATCATTTACATTTTGTAAACACTGAAATTCATTCAGCCAACGGTTTTACTATATTTTTGGCTCAAATATTAACTCAAGATCTGTGCACAGCAGCTCAAAAAATACAGCACTGTGGAGCTGCCACCTCCTCTAACCTTCCTCTTTGATGATGAAGAATCTGTTGATGTGGACTGAGGTAAGCTGAACTCATAATTAGGTCAGTCATTGACTGGGTGTCTGTCTCAACATGTCAACACAACGTGATGCTTACCGAGCCCGACTCTTAACTGTGATTCACAAAATTAAATGGCGCCCACAAGACCTGACCACCATATCCAATAAAGGAAAATAACGCAGGAATAACTTCTCAGCTGCACCAAGAGACACATTTCGGAAAGCCAACCTTCCTAATAACTCACACGAGACACAGAAATCGAAGAGTTTCATCGAAAAACAGGGCCACCTGCTGGCTGCTCTTGGTATATCTACATTAAGTTTTGTGATGATTTGCATTGCCACTAGTTTAATTTAAATCACAAATAGTAGTCTGAAACAAAAGAACACAAGTTTATTTTTTGAGAAGAAAAACTACAATGGATGTTTTACTGTGAATGTGTGTGTGTGTGTGTATTTCCAGTGTTATGAGGCTCAATGTGCCGTTTCATATTTCTTTCATTTTTTTTTTTTTTTTTACAAAATATAAATGACAAACCAACGAGAATGGATGCAATATAATACAAATTGCTAAAAAAGAATATAGGCAGTGTTTCTCCTCTATAACCCTTGTCCCAAAACAAAAACTTGTCAGAAACTGTAAACAAAAAAGCTGAGGACAGGAAAAATAGAACCATACCCACAATAATACAAAGAAAGGGGAGAAAAGGTCCCTCTCTTTCAGGGTGGGGGTCGGTAGGTCAGGTCCCATCACCGCCAAGGCGTCATGCAGACGAGCCGAGCAGCTTATTGGCTTGGCAGCTCATGCCGCGAGGTGTGACATCACCAGCACTCGACACGCGGCGGAGCTGCGCCTCAGCTAATCATCAAAAACCAAAGTTTAAAAAAAAACACAAAAAGCGAGAAAAAACATGAGCCACGTTACCTGAGTCAGTGAATAAAACATTGGCATTTGTCTCGTCTTCAGAAGCTGCCAGAGCATTCTGGGAAAGGATCTGGTTAAAGGATCTGGGAACTCAACTTTGAAGGAGAACACCAAAAGTCCAGGGAAGTAGGAAAAGTAAAGTTCTAAAATGCAATTTACACACAGTAAGTTTCATTGTGTTTATACCCAACACTTCATATTCAAAAGAAAAAAATATATATATATATATTAGCCATAATCTGTCCTAGCTTTCATCTGATAAAGTCCCCTTACAAAATAAATTACCAGAATGAAGTAAATGGAGTGAGCCAAACATCCATGATCCACAGCTTCAGTACCAGATACATGTAGTTGTTCAGAACAGCCCTCCAAACAGACATGATTATCTAGGCTGTCAGTAACTCGACCCAGCATACTGTAGGTGCACATGGTCATCAGTTCATTTCATAATGTTTAGATTCACCATATTTTAGGATCAGGAACGCCCCATTAAGGATAAGAACGGGAGATCCCAGGTCCATAAGCTGCACAGGAAGTGATCCTCAGAAGCAGTGTGCCTTCATGCTGTTGCTGGGGTCTTGGTGGTGGTTGAGGACATCCAAGTCCCACTTTCGAAGCTGTATGGTTCAATCCCCAAATTCGAGCTTCTTTGAGCTGAAGGGCAGATGCTCTCCTGGGACAAAACTCCGCAACTGCTATGTGGAAGCAAGCCGGAATAACAGTCACATCAACTTACGCGTTTGCGCTTCTTAGTTGAGTGGCGTTAATCCGTACTCATTTCGTGACGGAAGGCGGACGTTACATGATGCGGGCCGTGAAGTGTGAAGTTGGAAGGAAATAAATAAGTGAAAGGGAACAGGCGTCGACTGCGCTCACTGTTTGAGGGAGCGCGGGTGCCGCACGGGGGGGGTGTGCATGGCACGGGGGCACAAGAAGCTGCTGATGACCCCGAACTCAGAGGTCATGGAGACCGTGGAGGCAACGGCAGGTGAGGGCGGGGGTGGCGAGGGCAGCGAAAAGCCCACCTGCAGCCTCTTGGTGGCGCCAGACTCTGTCGACATACCGTCTGTGACAAACGGCCCCAGCTGCAGTTGGTAAAACCCAGGGCCCAGGAGCTCAGGTCCCGACGGCTGAGGCAGAGCGCTGTCATAAGGCCCCTGTGGGGCGTGGCACTGGGCCGGGCGGCCGGCGGGGCCGGGACAGTGTTTGACAGGCTGCAGCGGGTCCTCCTTGGTGGACAAGAGGGAGAGCTGATTGAAGAGTGGTTCTCTAGGAGGACTCGGGCATGGATTCCCACGCAGGTCCGAAATCCCTCCACCCAGCTCTGCATCTGCCCGGGAGTCAGAGAGATACAGTCTGAACAGAGACACGGAGGTATATCCCACACATCTCAGCCAAGCAGCATTGGCACCCTCCACCAAAGCAAGCTGCTACCATCTATCTGCGTGAGGCCTAGAAGCTCGGTGCCGATTCAAACACTGCATCCCAGTCGCAATCAGAGGTCAGTCTGGATAACAGTGGGGTTAGTGTGCTGCCGGCGAACGACCAGACAGAGGCGCGGTCTGGGCGGCGTGGGTTAGTGAAGCCTGCTCCCCCCGGCACTCGCTAACACTGCCTTTACCTGTGAGCATATGCCTGCTGTGATTTCTCTGTGTGCTGTGAGCTCAGGGTTTTAAGAGAAAGCGGGGCGTGCGCTTCCTCCGAGGACGGCCCTGCATGTGAGCCGCGAACGCCAGACTCTCCTCTTCGGGGGACAACCGGCAACGAGCAGACGACACAAAAATGTGAACACACACATACACACACACAGAACGGGTAAACAGAAATGAAGTATGCGACGTGATGCAGTTTTTCAGATGGGGTTAGCACAAACCTTGAAGAAAACCATATGTAGCACGAATGAGAAAATCAAACAAAAAACTCATTACAAATACCACGTAGATAAGGTTCCCCGTACTGTTTATCACACGTGGTGCTCCAATGAGCTTTATTAATTTACGTCCTCTTAATGAGCAGTCCTTAGTCGACAGGAAAGATAATGTAAGAAGGCAACATCAAATTAACAAAGTGCAATTATCACTACAAGAAAAAATAAAGTGCTCATCACGCAGTGCAAATTGTGATGCTGCTATCAGGCAGCTTATCTGAGAGGCAGACGCCGGTAGTGACAGGGCTCTTTGGGGAGCCGGTCTGTTCACGGCAGACGTGGGTGACAAGGAACGACGGGACATTTTCAGGACATGAGCACTACAAAATCAGGTATGAACATACAGGCGCAAATCTGGAAAAAAAGATCTAAAACACTAATAACTCACCCCTTAAGATAACAGACTCCTAAGTACTAAAACAATAAAGAAAATCTAGTAAAATAAAAATGAAAACAGCACAGCTGTAAACTCTCTGTAAACTAAACATAAAAATCACTAAAATCATGTCACTAATGATAATAAATTCTAAATGATTTTACACACACACACACACACACACACACGTAAATGTGGTTTTATACATATACATGAAAACCATTACAAAAGGTGTATCACTGGGCCCACAAGTAAACCAAGGTGAGTGGATGGAAGGCTCGGCTGAACAGAAGTCAGGACAGTAGATGCCAGGAGTTGCTACGGGAATGTGCGGCCAATATATGAGGTCTGCCCCCTTAACGAGTCCCCTTAGGGCACTCAGCCGCCACCCAGGGCTCTTTCTCAGTGAGGGACTTAGCCAATGGGGACTGTGTCACAGGGAGTTAACATCAACTGCATGCATGTCACATGGGAGCGTCACGCTAACCTGAGCTGGTGCCGTTTGCTCACGCCGGCCTGGCAGAGAGCTATGAATCGACGGGGGAGACAAACGGGAACCGCCTGGTAACGCTTCACCTTCAAATTAACCCCGATGAACTAGACATGCCTCACGTGCCACAGTATCCCCGCTCCCATGACGTGGTCGGAAAACACCCTAATCTCACCGCAGATTCTAACCGAACACGTCTCGTTCCCCCCCCCCCCCCCCCCCCGGGGGGGGG
>JAODUD010000033.1:4896169-4910429 GCA_026784285.1 Stomatorhinus walkeri
CCCGTCTCGTTCCCCCCCCCCCCCCCCCCAAGGTGAGGGGTGTCCAGAGCAGATGGCGCAGACCCGAAAGTAACACATTTACACGGCAGGTGAAGGCATGCACCACTGTATGGGGATAAACCGCAGGCAGCGACCACAGCCTGACTGCATCGCCAATGCAGTTTGTCACGTGCGATACGTTCGGATGACGACGGATACAAGGGCTGCCGTGCTTGTTTTAATTTTACCAAAATGCCGATGCGTGTGCCGTGTCCCAAGGACGATATTCTGCTGGCTGCCAGCACACGCCACTACGTATCACTTTGATAAACAAGTTACTAATCATTAGCTATACACTCAAACCTGGAAATTGAAAGCCGAAGTATCTTTTTGCCACCATTTAAACTGATGGTGCTTTACACATCATCAGTTATGCCACATTTATAGCGGCGGTGGCAACCCTGGGCACAATGTAAAGCTCTATAAAACACTGGAAGAGGATACAGACTCAGCATCCTTGTTTATCACCTTCTCAGTTAATGTAGCGAATGGGACACAGCTCACCCACAGGTGAAGGACGATCATTGTTAGCCTCCACCAAAACCACGAGAGGTTCGAGGGCCTCGATCATCTCAACAGCACTTCCCACTTCTCTCGGTTTGCTACTGGCTTCGGGTGTGTGAGCACGGCAGCTTTCTCTGGAGCTCTCAAGACCGCTGGAATGATTGGTATTATGTGTCTGACATCACAAAAGCCCCCCCCCCCCCCACCCAACAATCTGAAAGGGCAGTACTGAGGAAAGTACTTTCAATGTTCCCAAAGGACAGGGTGAGACCCACCTTGCTTTTCCAGATCTAGGACGGCTGCGGGAGAAGGGGGGCCAGGCTGAGAGGTGGCCAAGGCCCCAGGCGGCGAATTGAGAGGGTGGCCGCTCCCCTCCACCTCTGCACCATCACCATCCTGCTCCCCATCCTCCCTAAGGCAGACAGCACCACCACAAACACGACAACAAGCAGGAGATCAGGAGAGCTCAAACTGCCGCCTGACTGCTCTGTGCAGCTAGATTACTGGGACCTTCCTTATACCACCCATACAACCGATTTCATCTTCAACCTGTTTTACACCTGGCAATCGTTCTTTCTGCATTTTTGAAATTGTGGGGTTAAAGCTGCTAGTTAACACACACACACACACACACACACAGAGCCCTATTATTTATTATCCCGCCCTGTAACATCAACAGGGTGGGATAAATGCACACGTAAAGTCACATACCCTGTAGCCCCCACGGTACATAATGACAGACTCCCCGCTGTTACAGAAGCACAGGTGATATTAGCACCAGTCATCAGCCGCGATTTAGCCCCCCAGCTTCCATACTCACATGGTGCCTGACTGCAGACTGTATTTCTTACGCCCCAGTTTTGTGGTCTGCTGTGTGAAGTACTCATGGCGCTCCGACTTCTTCCACATGTAGTAATACTCCACGCATTCCCCAACAGAGCGTGTGCGCACCTGCCAGACAGGGGGAACCCCAGTGTCGTCATATCCATCGCCGACGTTTAACGCACGTCACAGGGTAACAAGTACAATCTCTAACCAAACTGTTCCATCAATTTATTTAGCAAAAATGGCAGGACAGTCTTTTGTACAAGAAATAAAGGAACAAGACATCAGCATGCATGGATTAATATGAGAAAACAGGAAAGTCAGAAGATAACTGCACAAATACCAGTGGATCAGTGGATAGAAAGAAAAAAACAGATAAGACTAAAGGCAGGGAAAGCAGGATAGAGAGGAAAGTTCCACTACACAGCATGTAGAGCAGGTACAAAGACTTCTTTAAAATTCATAGCGGAGGGACCAATATTTTCAGTGCAGACAAAATCTTGTTACAAAAATGATTGATGATTATCATTAAGAATATTATTAAGAATTCCCTTTGCCAGAAACTGGCATGGTCGGTTAGTTTAGCAGTGGTATCCTGAAAGGTTATTTACCCAACAGTTAAGGGGCACAGGCCTGGAGGAATTACAATCTGCAGATCTGACAAACAGGCCAGAGGGCTCAGATGCAAGCTGCCCTGCCATGCACTGTTCTAGGCCAGCGTCTCCCAATCCGGTCCTCAGGCAGCCACAGACAGTCCATGCACTGTTCTAGACCAGCGTCTCCCAATCCGGTCCTCAGGCAGCCACAGACAGTCCATGCACTGCTCTAGGCCAGCGTCTCCCAATCCGGTCCTCAGGCACCCACAGACAGTCCATGCACTGTTCTAGACCAGCGTCTCCCAATCCGGTCCTCAGGCACCCACAGACAGTCCATGTTTTTGCTCCTTTCCAGGGAGCGGAGAGAGAACAAAAATGTGGACTGTCTGGTAGGGAACAAAAACATGGACCACCTACAGGTTCCCGAGGACAACATTGAGAAACACCGCTCTAGTCGAGGGCCGTGGATCCGCAATTCATTATGCGTTAAAACCGGTTCTATGACATATGCAATAAGCACAATGGTGAAAGCTTGCAGATGTTGTACAGACAGGAAGTCTTACAAGCAAATGGAGGTATGTGGATGTCTGAAATGAAAACTGTAAAAATTCATGGAAAAAGTTGAGGTGTTAATCATTTTCACATCAAATACGACTGATACCTCTAAAATGAATGTACACAAGACCAGAAGTTAAAAAGGCCAGGAAAGAATGTGTTTAAATGAGAATCGAACTAACAACCAGAGTCGCTGTGAAAACTGTGCTCCATGGCAGCACTCTGAAAAGCCAGAAAAAGAATTCACTACAGGATGCATCTGGTAACGTTTCGGCAAAGGCGTCAGCGTCAGAGGGTCACGCTGTTACGGACAGATCAGGACACTTAGCCACAGTCGTATGTAAACAAGAACGGTATTTTGTGACCAACAGCCAAAGAAGATGGAAGACGCATGTAGCAAGAAGCATGCAGAGCCTAGTAATATGAGAAATATGTACGTTTAAGGTTTATTCATGGGCTTATTGTGCAGAGAAGAAATAGGCTGGTATAACTTAATTGATCTTTATCTTTATCTTATGGTACCTCATCAGTGCTGTTAAAGTTCCCTAAGACACTACTTGTGATGGGGCATAGTATGTTATAAGCTGTTATAAGCTGCTTAACCATGCAATCATTATTCCTACTCCTACTTCCTGCTTACCTGGAACAGAGCAATAGCTCCTCAGCATGCACCCTAAACCCCTGGAGAAGAGCAATAGCTCCTCAGCATGCACCCTAAACCCCTGGAGAAGAGCAATAGCCCCTCAGCATGCACCCTAAACCCTGCGTTTGCAAGCGAACACACTGCTGCCATGATCGCAGGAAATTCAAATGACGATTGTCACCGAAGATAGGTGAATATACACACTAATCCTTTACCAGCACACTGATCTCTGCATCATCATTGAAATTTATCTCGGTGAATTAACGAGTAAAAGATTCAGATTATGCAATCATCAAAAAAAATGACCAAAAACACTTTTTTCCCCCCAGCACAAACCTCTTTTAAATGCATATATTGGGCGGATATAATAAATAGTCCCTGTACATATTATATCTTATTTCTGCTAAATAACTATCAAGGACAACGCAAATGAGGTACTTCCGCGTCAGGCCCAGGAATACACAGGCAGGGCGTGACATGTTACTTCCGTCTTTGCTTTGCGTTAACTCCATGTTTGTTGTGTTGCCTTACTTGTAGGATTCCAAATACAGCACAGACCACCGGCAGGTAAATCCTGGCAACTCTCAAGAAAGCCAAGGCCAGACTACTCTAGAATATTCCAAGAGCAAACATGTATTAAGCATATAAGATATGAGGCTGATGATTGGGGGGTGGGGGGGGGAGTCAAATATAAAATTCAGTAAAAGTATGCAACCAGGCATGTGGGGGGGTGAGGCTCAGTAAAATGAAGCCCAAATATTGTAAGTCATAAAAAAGTTTATAGACCAAATACCTGAAATACTATGTATGCAACAAGCTAATCATCCACCCATCTTCCAAACACTTATTCTGGTCAGGATTTAATGCAAGGGAGGGCAGGTTCTACTGAACCAGTATCAGAATGTCTTCATGACAAGACTTCTAAGCACTATTGTATGTCGCTTTGGCTAAGGACATCTCCCAAATACAGTAAATGTAAATATAAATGCAATCTTATCCAGAAAGGGGTGATGTGTATGCACCACAATTCCCTAATTAGAGGACTGATTGGCTGAAGAGTCCTCACACATGGGTTTGGACAGCTGACCTAAAAGTTACCCCAAAAGCCTGCATACACACCGGCCCTTTGCGGATAAGTCTGGCCACTCCCTGGTTTAAGGTGTAACAAGCCGATCTCTGCAAAATACTCATTAAATCATCTGCTTGAACAATTTTAAAAGCCAATCATGGCGAAACCAGAAAAATCAAACAGGAATCTCAACAGCCAACACAGAGGTATAATACGGCACAATCGCAGACTGTCAGCTTCTAGTTACAAGACGAGCGACACTGCTTGAAAGATGTTTACCCACAATACTGTTTGGCGAGTAAACTGGGATATAACCAGCAGCAGTTACGCCATGAGAGATGGCACAGAAAACACTGCACGGTGCTCACTGTGATCCTTAACATGCGCTACATGTCTGCCAGCTCATCAGAGCCGAGTTATGAGATATTCATGAAGCCGGCTGTCACACCCGGACAACCCTGTCAGTGTCATTCTTACTGAAACTTATGCGTGAAACCTTGCTGTTTTTATATCTCTTGAAATTTTGGCATTTATTTATTTTTTCTTTCACATTTCTCAATTTAAAATTACCCTAACCCTAGGTCCCAATTCTGATATTACAAGGAGATCATTTTAGATTTAGCAAATTATGGTGGATTCTAGGGAGTTTCAGCCTCCAGCAGGCGCTGACCTGAAGCCTGGACATCTCTCCCTTCACCAAAATGTCCCGATGTGTGAGAAATGGCACCGTACTAAAAGGCAGGTATACAGGAAAAGCAATAGTACGATGTTGCAGACTAACCATTTACCCAGAGTCAGAACCACTGCTTACACAAACACATCCATTTTCTTCATCACAAACTGTATATCAGGGTACTTCAGGGAACCAAAAACAGTCAACTGGGACAACTTGGACAGCGCTTCCTAACCTGGTCCTCGGAAACACAGACTGTCCATGTTTTCGTTCGCTCCCAGCTCCCCATGAGACAGTCCACACTTTTATAGAGGGAGCAAAAATGCAGACCGTCCGCGGGTGCCCGAGGGCAGGATTGGGAAACGCTGAACTGGGATAATACTGGAATACCAGGATGGCTGCAAAGACATTCCACTGCTTTGGAATCGAAGCTTAAGGGAAAACCGCATCATTAAAGTGCAAAGTGCCAACACACACATGGCAAGCATGCAAAGAGAAAAGGCTCTTAACTCCATTTAAAATTAAAGGGGAATAATTTTACATCGAGTAACATTTTTTGTAGCTAGATGACAGTTTGATGACAGCGGGTTCTTCTTTTTTATACAGATTAGCCCAGAAAGTGTATCACGATCCCACAGAAGGATGCCCAGCATTGCGACTGCCCTTTATAAACTTATAACATATAAATGACAAAACAGAGCAACAAATTATACACAAAAGATAAAAGATCACCCCATTTTCAATATGAAAACCAACAGGTTTATCTTGACGTAATTTTCTAGCTCCAGCCATAACTTAGTCTGTAGGATTTAGTTAGTTCACCCATGTATTCACAACCAAAATAATTATGCAGTGATAAAGAGTGATAGTTGTAAGTACAATGGCAGATATCCGAAATTTGGATCTCATATTTAATCCTGCCTACAATCAGTATTTTAATGTCAACATTTACACCTATTTCAGTAATAGGATACTGTTCCCATGTGTGGGTGGTGTCACAAGCGTAGTACACACAGTTTTAAAAATAACACATCACTCATTGTGAAAAATTCATTATATATAAAAATCAATCTATATTATTACATTAAAAACAGCTAAACAGCTGGTTTCAAATTTAGTTTTATTTACCCAGGACCATCTAAAATTCTGATGTCCTATATAGTACTCCTTGGCTTAAAGGTTGTGACTACACAATACGAATATCAAAGTTATTTCTGAGACCAGAAAAGACAGTAAATGTTGGGGGGGGGGGTCAGTCACAGGCAACATGTCACAGCAGCTTCATTTCCCAATTTGAGAAATCACCATCAATATTCATACAGGGACAACGCTGCATCAAAGTGCCAAGGCTTTGCAGGGAAAGCCAGTCTGAGGGCAAACACTCTCACCTTGTTTGCCTGGATGAGGTGGAAATTCTTCCCATGGACCCGATATCCATGTTCGAAGTTTCGGCATTCCTCCTCGTTCCAGGCACAAAGTTCCTCTGTTTAAAAAAAAACAAAAAAAAAACAGGCACTATTAGGCAAGGAGGGATCCAAACGGAGGCAGGTGTTAGAGAACATGCACTGTGATGTGGCTGGATCAATGGAACAACACTACTGCCTCAGGCTGACATCTCTGGTGGCTTTTTGCAGAACAAGTGAGCACAGGTTTGCCACAGAAGACCGAGGAGATTAAAATATGACACACACACTCATGTGCCCAGTACAATCAATGTGAAGGGGGCGACAGGTAGTGCTTTGGCAAAGGGCACTGGTTCAGAAGCTTGAAACTGCCTGGTTAAATCCCAGGAGAACCCCAGTAAATCATAGCAGCGTAAAGCAGTGTTTCTCAAACTCTTCAGATACCCAGAGACGGTCCACCTTTTTGCTCTCCCAATACCCTGGGAGTTGGGAGGAAGCAAAAATGTGGTCTGTCTTGGGGTCCCGGAGGACTGGTTTGAAAAATACTGGCATAAAGGGGCAGGAACTACTTAAACTGAAGAAACTGAGCCTTTTCATGAGTTTGTGACCAAGAAGTGCTAGACATCCTGGGTCAATTAAACACCCTGCATGCATTTTTGTGGAAAAAAACAGTTCATGGCAATTAAACTCCAGTTACACAAAAAGCACAAGCTGGCAACAGGAGAAGAAAGGTTCAGTCTGACTTACCACTGAACACTTTGACATTAAAGTGCAGTCGTCTGAGGGCTTCCTCTGCATTGAAATTGCATTTCACCAGCTCATATAGAGCCTGCAAGGTAGGAAGCACGCATCAGTGAAGAGACACTGGAAAGAACCTTCTACATAACGTTCCTCCAGTACAGCAGAGCTTCCCAGTCCGGCCCTTGGGGACCCAGACAGTCCTCCTTTTGGGGTAGGAGGAAAAATGCGGACTGTCTGGCAGGGAGCTCGGAGGGAGCAAAAACATGCACCGACCGTGGGTCCCTGAGGACCGGATTGGGAAACATTGCAGTAGAGGCTTGTGCTATACCTGGAGTCTAACCAGAAAGGCATAGAAGCAGTGACCTTACAGGATGTCCATGTTGAAACCAAAACTGCATGCATGCTTTACACTAAGTGACTGCACGGTTTTGGTCTTATGGACAAGTGAGCATGAATTCTGCATGGGTGGTTGCTACTGTCAAGCATGCAAGAAACTGATTCAAAACCTGGAGCTGCTTTGCTGGTGACTGAGGTGTTAACCTTTTACCAGATCTCAAGTAAAATGGCTACCACAGCATATTTCAGAAGCATGCCAATCCATCAGGATTATGACCAAATGGGCAGCACTTCATTCGTCAGCAAGATAACGAGCCAAATCCCATCAAAATTGCACAAGATGTATTTGGCAAAGAAAGAAAATGAAGGATAACTCAAGCTAAATGTGTGTCACGAATAAAAGAATTAAAGCAGACCCACAGGAGCACAACACTGTGTAGAATTATTAGGCAGGTACTATTCCTGGAGATCATTTTTAGCAGAACTTAAATATAAAAGTGAATTCAGAAGTTTTCTTTTGCTCCAAGGAAATTTATTTAGAGAAAGAATGTTAGTCTGTCACAAACAAAATACAAGAAAAACACTTATCAGCATGCGGGGTTATTAGGAAATCAGAAACAAAGTGGATTTTACTTAATCTTCAACAGAAACTATAAAAACGTTTCAGTTATTCAATCTATATAAGGAACAACAAACTATCAGCCAGTCTATACAGTCTACCTTACCAAGTTTATTTTCTGATATAGCCACCTTTCTTTTCAATGACCATCTTGAGCCTGTTATTCATTGAACCAGTCAAGTCTTCTGACTTCATCACATCTTGTACAAGCTGAGGTAGCTGGGACCCTCTCCTAGATGCAGCTCTAAGTGTACTGATTGGCACCTTGGTAAATCTCATGCCTTAGTAAGCAATTCTCAATGGGAGTTAAGACAGGCAATGAATGAGGCCAGGTCTTAATTTGATAAATGTTCAAGTCTTTCTTGGCCAATCTATGGAATACTTTGACGAATGCCAAAGAGCAGCAAAACTGCAGCGCGTCACCTGCTCGTTGTCCTTGATAATGTCCCCTGATGTGGGGGTCTCTGTCGCTCCCTCGTGGCCCCCTTGCCTCTGGGCCTGCAACAGGAAGTCCTCCACAGCCGCAACTGGCAGCATCCCCGGGGCCCATAGTAGCTGGTCCTCATTCTCATAGGCTGAGGACAGAGGGAGGGTTGGACAGCAAATTCAGTGCAGGCGGGCACATGGCAAGTCTGGTGAAAACATTCCACCAGTTATTTAATATCTGATTAATAGCTGTGAATGAGAAGCAGAAGATGGCTCTTATGATAAAAGTATGGTAGGTGGTGTAGTAAAGAATCTGAAGACTACGAAGAATGTAAAGAGAATAGAGAAATAGAGAGCAAGGCCGTTACCTCTTTCCTGGTACAAGTGAGTGTCGAGTGGAGGGATTGTGGCCTGAAATTGCGGGCCAACCATGATATCCTTGAAAAATTCAGACAAAACACGCATTTACTTCCTGCGATATTATGAATTTTAATACCAGCTTTGATCATCTCCGCCTGGGTGCACCCCTCCCGCTCTCGTTAAAGAACGGCCACCGTGGGCGAACTCTGGGCATCTTGGCCATGCCTCACCTTGCGACCATCGCCGGAGTGGATGGAGGCACCGTCGGAATCTGCCTCTGAGGAGCTCTCCTTGTCTTTGTCTCCGTGGGACTGGGCTAAGAAACAACACTTAGTTACTTCTTAGGGAGAAGCATACTGCCACACCTGGGTACCACATCTGTATGACTACAGAAGAAAGAACGACTTCATCTCAGAAGCAGAGGGACGGATCACTCATACTTAGAGCGACTCATTTATGTATTTATCCTGATCCCATACGTCAGACCAAAAACTGAAGATCAAGCATAAAACCTCCCCTAACAATACTGCCAGGTTCATGCACATGTATTTGTTATAACAGCTGCTCCTACAGCAGTATTAAACAGCACACACTGTTCCCAATGAACAGGAAGTATCACTGTGGGAGTCACATGTCCTACCACGCCGGTGGCGCCGGAAAATGTCGGAGGCATGGGAGGTGACGGAAGGGGTGAGGTCATCAGCCGACGACTGAGTCTCCTCTTCCTCCTCTCCCGAAAGCAGATCCTTTGCTATCTGATCCTGGAGAGCACAACTCACCATGAATCAAAATCACCAGACCCATGGTCATTCCTACTCAATTAGCTGTGCAGGCCAAAAATGTAGAATTCTGCTGATAAATTTAGATGCTGAATGTCTTAGAAGCAACTGACACACAGCTGAAATAGATATCACCATCATCTACTTCCTTAACTTCCTGATCAAAACATATTTCAATTACCCATCTTCCCTGACCATCACACCAATACAGGTCCAAACTTGGTAATCCATACAACTCCCTGGCCAAACTCCTTGAAGGAGATTCTCCAGCACAATCCCAGCCAAGCAGATTACTTTATACACAACACCGAAACCTATATGGGTCTGACAGGTCTCAGGCTTTCCGGTGTACTTCGATCACCCGTCTGCAGAATATTGCCAAACGTTATGAGTAGGCATCAGTCGATGTCACCTAAACAATATTCATAATCAAGGCATGGTTCAAATTCAAAAGTCAAATCATTCTCATACACGGGAAGAAATTTAAGGGCTATGATCAACCAGCAGCAGTGGGTACTTGCTGTTAAAACAATGATTCGAAAGAAGAGCATCATATTCTGTGAGACAGATCAAACTAAACCCAATAAACACTAACTAAGGCCATGCAACAAATGCACATTTACTTGCAAACTGGGGTCTGTTGTCATTTGTCTCATTCAAAATGCAACATTTCATATTTGGCCTGCAATTAAACACTATCTGAAAGGCTTATTCTGCAGACAGCTGAGGATCTGGTCCACTTAATGCTCCCATCTTCCTCCAGAAGAAGTTTATGTGGTCCCACTGTTGAACTCTCATACACAACTGGTAGTTCACACAAGAACCAAACCAGCAACCCCAGGATTTTTTTAAGAGCCTTTATCCGCATAAACACTTGGGGCCTCTCTCTTAATTACAACACTTTCCCAGTGTCTGCGGTAACGGTTTTCGTTCAAGACAATACAGATTACAAGGTTCATTGTATTTCACGACTAACGTGGAATTTTTGTTCCAATAAGCTGGCAAAACTGTCAGGATTTCAAAGCTCATGGCTAAAGTGACAAAGTGTGGATGACCCCATGATTGTTGGATATCTTTTCATCCACGCTTATCCAATTAAGGCGGCAGTGATCTGAGGGATACCCTGAAGCGCAGGGTATGAGATGGGATTCACGATGAATTGGACAATGATTAAGGCGTTGCGCCCTGGGGGGCGCCCTCACGTGACATCACCAACACAGAAGCAGCTCATTTGGGGGGCACGGCGGGAATGTTATGAGAGTGTATTCAGACCTTGTCCAGTGTCATGTCGGGCAGGGTGGCCGTCAGCTCATTGGGCTCCCTGTCGTGCTCTAAAACGGGCTCTGACACCTCGTATCCATACAGAGAAAGCAGCTCTTCCAGAGGCATCTCGCCACCCTACACATGGAAGCAACATGGATCAAATCTGAACAGAAACCATTAACTACAAATATACATTTTCCGTAGGTATCACTGCTTTCAGACCTTTAAACCAGCAAACATAATTACCCAATATTTTGATGTATCAGAAAAAAAAAAAATCAACAGAAGGGGTCCACAAAGTGTGCACCCATGATTGTCAACGACTGAGTCCAAATTCAGGGGTGGCATCCTTCTAAGGCTGCATTCGAAGACCGAATACATCCCAGCGACGCAACAGGGCTGTCCCAATTGGTGAGGTTCTCCTTTTGCTGAGTCGCAAAGGATCGCAGCCCAACATATCCCAAGATCCACAGCGCACAGGTAAAGTGGTTGTGTCCTGGCCAGACGACAGGAGCGGTGCTTCGTGACCCAAGGGTAATGGTGGGAACAGCTGGCGACAGCCAGACCGCCCCTTTTAACAATGCTTTCTGTTCAACCTTCTAAGAACACAGCCTATAAAGTCTACGCCTTCTTACAATTCATCCTTTTAAGGATGCAGCCCCTGAATTCAGACACAGCCAATATGTCTATTATAATACTACACACAAACCCAGAGGTGTAGTGATGAGTATTCGCAGGTATATGGTATACACCCCACTCAAAAAAGGGATTTATCCTAAACCCACCTAAAAATGGACAGAAATGCATGTAAATCAGAAAAGTACATACACACAATTATATTGTATAACAGTATACCCACCTACCAAGACACCACTACACCACTGCATAAACCTGTTGACCAGACACAACACAAAGTCATTACAAAAATCTTCCATCAGTTCCAGTAGTTTGGGTTCCCAGACAAAATGCTTTGCTCTGTGGAACTCAGGCCTCTTTAGTAGCCATACCTGCTTGCCCCCCAGTGTCTTTTCCAGGTCCTCTAGGGACTTGCCCCTGTCGGGAGACTGCTCATCTTGTGCTTCATAGCTGTGCCTGAGGACCTCCACTAAACTGAGTGTGTGTTCTCCAGAGCCCATTGAACCCCTAGAATAGACAGAGATGAAGAACGAGGCCCACACACCATTTAAGGACTGATCCCTTCCTTTTTATTTACTGCCTGCTTGGCTATTTCCCCTTTGACTCTCTTAAGACAGAGGTTAGGCTAAGCAAAACTTTTCATATTATAAAAGATAAAACCACATGATTATCCCCACCATTTATTTGTTTAGCAGTGGACTTTTGTAGCTTGGGTTACTAAGCCTTTACCTGTTGATACTGCTGCATACACAATGATCAAATATTCACTGAAATTAAAGGCTGCCCCTGCATATGAGCAGTCAGACGGTACTGATGGCCAGGAGAGCTCACTCATATTTTGAGCAATCACAATTTATTCTACGATTTTCTAATAGCAGACCACCATAATGTCCACAGTCATAATGTCAGCAGTTTATTTGGGCAGACTACGAAACCCGCACTGCGGACAAACAAAATTCAAATGAGTTTATCGTTTTGGTTACAAACTGCTATTCTCCACTTTTGCATGGAAAATGTATTCCACAGAAATTATTAGAGATGTCACGCTAGTTCCATACCTTTAATTTGACGGATTGCAAATGACTAAAATATATATATATATGTATATGTATATATCATATGCAAATATAGTGGTAAATGAGCTTAAACATGTTGCAAACTAAGTCTCAAAAGTTTTACACTAGTCCTTACATTTACACATCAGTCGTCTTGGAAGAATGTGACAAGGCCCAAGTAACATTTCCGAAATGTTAAAGGGCAAAAATACAATTCAAAGTTAAAACTACCGGGACAGTAACACCGGAGTTCAAGGTTCAATTGGAAGGATTCTACACATGTATAACATACAACACTGTAAAGTTATTTCAAAAACACAACGTACTATCCCAGGCTCAATCAAAAACAAATACCTACTTAATTCATTTCCAGCTTAAAAGTTAACCCGTACTTAACACCATGAACTTGTTTCCATAGATAAAAGACTGGTACAGAAGAACGAAAGGTTACCGCAGATAGTTCAAAGGTAGATTTCTCTTGACTACAATGGTAAACTAGCACAATACACCCACTAAAGATATTAAGTTTAAATGCTTATTAAATGTCACCCTGTCCGAAGTCACGCTAAGCGCTCGCCGACGTGCAAGCGAGCACACTTCAGGAGCCCAAAAGCAAAGTGCGTTTTCGGACACGACGCGGGACTCAACCCGATTTCAACCAGATAACTAGGAAACTCGACCCTCCCGGCAACGGGCGGCGTTAACCAAGTCGCTTTCCTAAAAGCCCGGGTGCTGAACGTTTCTTTCTCTTTTTAAGATGTCATTGCCGCGAAGCGACCGGCGGCGGACTGGACGACGCCTCCGGCTGGAACGTCACCTAGAGCCAGACGCCGAAGACGCCGAAGACGCCTCGGCTCGAGACGGATGCCCCAGCGCAGGAACTTCAACCGGCCGCGCGGCCGGCACGCGGTGCCTATCGCGCGCACCTGGGACAGTGCCGGGCGCCGCCGCCGCCGCCGCCGCGCGCAAGCCGCTCTCCCGTTGTTTTCTATAGCGCGCTATCTGGCAGTCAGGGGGTGGTTCTTTAACTCTGGGGCGGGAAGGGAGGGAGGGAGGGAGGGAGTGCAATGAGACCAGAGACGGGGGAATATATCAGGGCGAATAACCCATCTTTTACTCCTGCAGATAGCGAGCCCCGACTCCACACACCCCTCTGAAGACAGCTGATACGAAAGACAAAAATGTAATCGACGCCCCGGCACGACTCAAGCTGTTGAACATAGCGCTGTTTTAAAAACAATTCAGCAATAATATCCTCCCCAACCTTTTCGTTTACTCACCTCCGCCATTCCGTTTCTGCGCAGGCTTATTCAATGCCCGGATGTTGAAGAGGTCTGCTCCGCGAGCCGCCTGGTTTATTGGTGCAACGTTACATGCAATGATGCTGCTACAAGTAACACATACAGTAAACAGTCCGGCGCGTACTGTATGTGAATGGGGAAAAGTGGCAGTTTCACGCGCAGAAATATCTTTGACAACAGTACAAGAAAATAACTTAAGTTTCTCTAATTACAAAAGCAAACTTTGTTTCAGTTCGGAGCTGATGTGTGGTTAGTGGGATTAATTCTGTTTTATATTGGTATTTACTATAGACCAGTTAATTTAATATTAACAGAATGAATCTGGGGAATATTTTTCTTTTTGTAATATCGTAATAATAATAATAATAATAATAATAATAATAAAAGTTCTTCGGAAGCTCACGTTATTTTTCCCGAAAAAATAATGTAGTCCGGCA